>JADBJO010000959.1:250312-322812 GCA_016801955.1 Conus betulinus | reverse complement strand
CTTAACAGCCCTCCTCTGAATGAGCATCCAGCATTCCTGCACTGCCCCAAAGATGAAAAAATATTTGAACTTGAACTATACAATGTATGAGGTCTTCTATGAAGTCCTGTTCATCGATCTGTGTGGGTTATACGGCTAGTTTACTAATAACTTTAAATGCGTGGCTTATTGGCAAGACGGATCGTACTGGTCGGGTTTCTTCTTCCAGCAAGCATCCAGCCAGCTGCCTACTCTTGAAAGCTTCCACAGAAGGTGCCAGGACCACTTCGTCTGGGAGACTGTTCCATGTGTTGACAATTCTTTCACTGAAGAAATGTTTCCTGGTATCGAGTGGGTGTGGTGCATGGAGTTTCATCACATTTCCTCTTGTACCTACATCCTCGGGAGTTTCAAGCTTAGGTTTTTCGGTCTTGTAGATTCTATGGACGTATTTAAAGGTGTCAATCATATCCCCTCTGAGACGTCGGTGCTCCAGGCTGGGCAGGTCAAGTCGCTCTAGTCTTGCTGGATATGGTAGTTCTCTGATTGAGGAGATCAACTTTGTGGCCAGGCGCTGCACATCCTCTAATTCTTTGCAGAGTGTTTTATGTTGGGGGTGCCACACAATTCGTCCATACTCAAGGATAGGCCTTGCTAATGTCTTGTATAGGTGGATGAAGAGCTTACAGTCCAAGAACTCGAAAGTTCTGCGGATGACGCCAATTACGCTGTTTGCTCTTGATGTGATGTTGGCAACGTGTTGCTTACATTTGAGGTCGTTGTCCCCCCATGAACACCGAGATCCACTTCCACCTCACTTTCTGCCAGGGATATTTCTCTGCTGGTTCCGGTTTCTGCATCTGTGTACTTCATATGGTATGTTGCTTCTGATTTCCGTGTGCCAGTTTTCATCACTTTTCATTTCTGTGGTAAAATCTCAGAAGCCAATCGTCCGACCATTTCTGAAGACTATCTAGGTCCTGCAGGAGTGATGCGGTTGATTCTTGGCCACTGCTTGCGGCATATAACTTAGTATCATCTGCAAATAATCTGACGGTGTTTTGTACATGTTTCGGCAGATCACTGATGTAGATGACAAACAAGATTGGTCCTAACAGGCTACAATAGACTAGACACTATTTCTCCTGACTCACAGGAGGTGGCTCACCACCAGGGGCCTTCTTGGACTTTGACACCTGCTGACCCTTAGGACGTGGCTGGTAACCAGGCCCCTTTCCCAGGCATAGTCTCCCAGACCACAGAAGCCTCCAAGGGCATACTGGATGAGTTGTGAAAAGTCTGTGTGCAAGAGCCTAGAGTGTATGAATGTGTATGTGCTAAGTAAACATAGTATCAAGAGACCAACCGCTAACTAGGCTAACCTCTAAAGTCCAGGTTAAAACCCTTTGAACATTTCACACCGTTCAATTGTAATTTTTCTTTGTCTTAATGGTGTTCAGTTTTTAGATCTAATGATTTGTTTTTACATGTCCCTGTTGAGAATATAAATCTTTTTAAATACATAGTCGCTTGGATTAACCCGCTGAGTGCGATGGGCCACGATCGTGGCTTTACCGCCTAACTGCAACGGGCCACGATCATGGCTCAGACGAGAACCATTATACCACCGTCGCTAAACATCCGGGTTGATCAGTTCATGTGACTTGCTAGTATCCATTGTGAACAGGCAAGCCTTGTCAGTCAGTTATCTCAAAGTTTTCGTCTGTTTTTGACTGAAATAATGTGTGAATCAGTGACCGAGTTTGAGCAGGAGTTGCGTGGAAGTGGCACGAGTGAAGAATCAGTTGCCGAAAGCAGTAGTAACGAAAGCGAAGCAGGTGAGTGGATAAACTTTGATTATTTTGTTTGTCGAGTGATGGAACACTTGCTGCTGCATGCGGTTATTTGGTTATTTTACATTTGTTGGTCCGCCACATGAAGGAAGGGGGGGATGGAGGGGCAGGGTACATGGTTACTTACAGGAGTGATAGGCTTTGGCCTGATCAAAGTAGAAGATCGTTTCTGGGTGATTATAAGTGTTTTGAAAGCACTTTAGAGATGAATAAAAGTGGTGATTTGAAGAGAACAATTTATAACTTTTGTTTGTTTGTTTGTTTTTTTTTTAGTTTGGAAACAGTGTGCGCGTGTCATGAGTGGGCGTGTCTCCAATGAAAGCTATAGACCTTCCCCTTCCTTATATATGCTAGTGATTCAGATTTTATTCTTATTTATAATTTCATGCATGACTTCATTTTTTTCATAGAATGAATAAGTAATGCGGTTCATATTTTTTTTCTTTCTGAAAATCAGACTAATTAGTGGAAACTGAGTCAAGCTCTCTGTAACAACTCTTGCACCATTATGAAACAATGAAATGAACAGAAGACTTAGGATATATGTTTTCTTGTGTGATCCAGAATCTGGAAGCCCTACTGCAGAGGAGAGTGATGCTGAGAGTGAAGGAGTTCAAGAAAGAGGAACTGTACTGCTGGCCATCCTACTCATGTGCGCTCTGGCTGGGAATGTTCTGGATGTGACGTGGGACTTTGCCCCGAGTGCTTTTCAGCCTTCCACAAAAGACAAAGGCCCTAACTTTTCTCTGTGTCTTTCAAGGACATGTTCTGTTCTTCTTGTTTTCTCTCAAGTTTCAAGTGTTTTGACATTCAAGCAGGAAAACTGTGGTGTTTCAAACAATGTGACTGATGTTTTGGATTACCTTTTCGCCAGTGTTTTGGGATTACACTGTGAAGAATATCTTCAGCTGCCATCAAGGGACTGTCTTGTAATTTTTTTTTTTTTTTTTTCAGATTCCTCATTATCTCTAGTTTACAAAAACATATAGTTTTACCTATCTAGCTTCAAAACAAGCCTGCACAAACCCCATTTCCTTACATAGTGAAATTTGATTGTTTAGATGCTGAATTATAGGTACATCATTTGAGGCACAATTCATGATGATACATAGCTCAAGTCAAGGGAATTATCATCTTTCCCATGTTTCCAGCACATATTTGTCTTCATTTTATCTCCAGTCTGAAGTGTTTAGGTAGTACAGAAGAAAAACTGTGTCTCTCCTAACATCTGACTTACTTTTCAGGTAACTTTTTCAGAAATTTTCTCTGCTTATATTTTGAGGTCTGTCTCCAAGTAGGTACCACCTACAGTATTTTCAGTTATTTCACTAGATTCTACTACTATCTCTGTAGTTTCTAAAAATACTTGACTTGACTTGATGCAACGTTTGAGGCCCTTTTTGGGGCCTGTTCGTTGGTCCTGGTTTGGTTATCTAAGGATTACACATGCGTGGGAATATACATGTCCCTAACTTAAGTCAAACACTCAGGCTTGTAAACCGTCTTTCGTTGTTTCCAGTGCAATGTATAGGTTTGCATATATAGTGCAAATAATATGTATGCAGAAGCCAAATTATCAAGTGTGGTGTGTTGATTTTAACTACAATTTCTTTAACGTTTAAATTGATATACAGAGCACTGTGAGGGTTAAAGTACAAATTACAGGGCAATGTATTGCAGCTGGTGACTTTCACTACTATGAGGTGTAAACAGCCTTTAAAAAAAGCTTGGTCCATGCTAGGTACTGCCAGCAGAGATGGCCCACAGCCCCTCTCCGACAGTTCTCGGTCTGGAGTGGAGCTGCGTTCACGTAAAATCCCATCACCAACTTTCGGAACAGAAGGCCAGTTTGGCCGTTGGTATCCATGGATGACACGCTACACACAGCATGCACCTTCCCCGAAGTTGGAGTATGGCTGCCTTAATGGTGGGATAAAAAAAACGGTCATACACACTCAAGTGCCAGAATAATCACCTAAAAGTGATGATTGTGGACACTCTACGGGAAAGAAGAAAAGAAACATTGACACATCAGAAACTTTTCTATTTTCTAAACCTTCAGACAACCCAACCCCATCCCTTCGAACAAAAAAAACTGATATTCATAATAATTTCATTGTCGATGTAATATGCAAGAAGCAGAACGATTACTTTTTTTTTTTTTTTTTAAACTGGATTTACTCACATGCGTCTTGTACAAAATGTCTGATGATCTACAAATCCACGCTAATAGTGGTCTTGGAAAACCTGCAATTGACTTCCGGAATTATTACGTTGTCACTCCATAATTAGGTTTTCACGTGACTGATATGCAGATAGGAATGTAAAGCTGTTGCTTGGAACATTTTGAGTTACTAAACGACACATTCATCAAAATTCTTTTGCAATAGCGTTTTTGATTATTGCCTGATTAGGAATGTTATGTCCAGGTGTGTCCAACTGTGTCTAATACAAGAAAAGGAAAATAACTTTCTGTTAAAGAGCACTTGATCAAAAGATTTAAAAAAAAAAAAAAAAAGTAGAAACATGGGCCCTTTGAAGCAAATTTGATGTAACGTATCTGTCACACAGACAAAACGAACAGTAAAATACCTATTATCCAGTAACAATATGTATGTCATAAAGATAACACGAACAATAAAAATTTCTATTGTCCAATCACGTCAGTTACAGAATGAACAAATACATCTCTCTCTCTCTCTCTCTCTCTCTCTCTCTCTCTCTCTCTATATATATGTGTGTGTGTGTGTGTGTGTGTGTGTGTGTGTGTGTGTGTGTGTGTGTGTGTGTGTGTGTGTGTGTGTGTGTGTGTGTGTGTGTGTGAAACTAATTTATTGTTAGATTAACTCAGGGTTTTACTGACAACACACACACACACACACACACACACACACACACACACACACACACACACACACACACACACACACACATTAACACGCTCATGAATACATGTAAGTGTGTGCCTGCGCATGCCTGCAGATTTGTGTATTTTGTGTGCGTGTCCGCTTGGATGCGTATTGATATGTGTGCTGTTTTTGTGTTTGAATGTGTGTTCATGCACTACTCCTGCATTCACTGGTAGATTCCATCTTCCTGAATGCATCAAAGCGTGGACCTTTACATTGCTCTGAGAGAGAAGAGAGGATAGGAGGTGCCAACGCATGATATTAAACATCAGATATAGGCCCACTGCACATATTGCCAATGATCAAGTCTTCAAATTATCATCAAGTAGCACATTGGAAAATGATGACAGAGATCTGCTGACATCAGCTGAAAATGGAAAGAAAACGACCTGGGAATAGCCAGATAATAATATCTGGTGTTTTTACAGGGAACTGTCAAAGAAGTTCATGGTAACTCCCCATGATGTTAAAGAGTGAAGTTCGTACACAGTAAAGCATCATTTCAAACGGATCAGTCATCTCAAACATGATTTGACAACACACACACACACACACACACACATGCACACGCGCACACATACATGCGCGCGCGCGCGCGCACACACACACACACACACACACACACACACACACACACACACACACACACCTCTCTCTCTCTCTCTCTGGGCCACGCAGATCAACAGACTCCTTGTTTGTTCTATGTGGTCTGTGCTGGCATTCTGCTCGGCGATTCGGTATTGTAAGCAACATTCTTTTGGCGTTTTGGATGTGCGATCAATTTCATCATGGAAGAAAGAGTTATGCTACTTTTTCGTTCACTGTTGACTATTCGTTGCCTCATGAAAAAAATTCTTTTACACCAATTAAGCCGAGTTTAACTGTGTTTGCTATTGTTGGTTTCTGTGTTTGTTTAACTATATACCTAAGATCGAAAAGTCTGTGCCACATCTGAATAAATGTTGAAAAATTTCGTTGTTCCAAGTGGTATTGAGTTTTGAAAGTACTGTCAATATTTGGGCCAGCCTGGAGAGGACTTTTGGTTTGAACCTTTCATCTCGCACAACTGCTCCCAGTTTCTTGAAGCTGCTCACTATATCAAGTTTTTAGCCGCTTACTCTGGTGTCTTTTTTTTTTTTTTTAACATGCTGCTGGGTGTTGTTTGGTCATCTGTGTGTGTGTGTGTGTGTGTGTGTGTGTGTGTGTGTGTGTGTGTGTGTGTGTGTGTGTGTGTGTGATGAACACTGGTTCCATGCCATGTATGGTGGGTGTTTTGTCAAAGTATTTTACTAGTCAGCTGGGCAAGTTCTTTCCATCCTGTAAAGCCATCGATGTTATTGTACTGGTTGGTGATATTCCTGCTTCCGCCAGCTCACTGTTCCAAGATGGTCTTCTGGTGCCTCTGTCATAAGCATTTTTAGAAAGATGTTGAAGAGGGTGGGGGTGAGTAGACGACTCTGTCTGATACAAATGTATGTGTAGAATCATTCACCTCATCTGCTGTTGCAGAAAACTGCTCTGGCAGCTTTTTGCTCAAGGTTCCTACCGATATTAATCTTCTTCATGAATGCCCATACGCACGACTGCTTGTCAGACTCAATCAAATGCTTCCTGAAAGTCGATGAAAACATGGCATTCTAAGCGTCTCTCACAAGTGATTCGGGGGTTGAAGATTTCTTCGATTGGGTTTCTTTCAGCTCGGGTTTCTACTTGCTCTTCAACAGCTTCTTCCTACATTGAAGGAGTTCGTTGAGCTCCCTTCAGAATCCCAGATTCTACGGTAAAACTAATAAACGGGATTCGCGCTTTGAACTATGACCTGCCTGCCGTTTTATAGAATGTGTCATGAAATCAACTTAACATGTCGTACAGCAAGTAACATTGGCGCTTTTTCAGTACTTGAATGTCTAGTACGCCTTTTGCCACGTTGTCACTTGGGGGAGCTACTGTCGTAATGTCACGGGCTGGGAAATCAAACAATAACTGCGAAAACCGAATTAAAGAAAAAAAAATTCTTAAAAATATTATAATACATCAATTTCTATTTAAAAAGAAGATAAAAATTTTATTGTTAATAATAGATTTTTCAAGGACATTTTTTTGCCGAAAAAAATGAATATTTGTAGAAATATTAATAATTAAGACGTAACAAAATGCAGTCTTCTTTTTAGATCATGAAACGTTCATAGTTTTCATCGGTTGAGCTGTGAACTCGGCTGGGACGGTTCTTTTTTTCTTACTGTTTTATCTTCCGGGTTGGTTTACGTTTGTTTTTAGATGCATGTTGGATTTTTACAGTCAATATATTTGTGCTACAGTTATGTTGCCGTCTTAAGCAAATGCTAAGCTGAACAATAATATCATATGTGACACGTCATTTTTCAATGAAGTCTTCGTTAGCCAGTTGAGCCCCATCAAACATAGGGAGGCGACTGGAGATTTAGCGTAGGTGTAGCGTTGTGTTATATTTCATGGGGCAATCTGAAAACCTTTTTTAGCGCCACGCACTTTTAATCACCCCCGTCCCGTCATGTCAAGAAGCCATTGCGGCACCTTGCAGCTTTATCAATTTATTTAATTTTAAATCTTAGAAATGGTTTTCATTTCATTTCCGTTATTTTGTGATTGTTTTTGCTTGTAAATGTGTTATTCCTAAATGACTGGTTCACTCAAAAACAAGTAGGTCACCAGCGTGCATGTTAAAAAGTAAAATAAAATAAAATAAAATAAAGTGCGACTCAGCCTGTTGGCCCCTGGGAGCAAAATTTGGTAACAAGGAGTCGCACACGATATTCAGAAAGTTATAAGCAACGTAGTAGTAGTAGTAGTGGTAGGGATGTAATTTACCAGGCTTATGCAAAAGCAAGGAATCAGGCCAAAGGAGCATGTAGAAAAGCTGTTCGGAACTTCGAAAGACATGTTGCCAAAGACGCAAAGCGAAATCCTAAGGCTTTCTATGCTTATGCTAACAGCAAATTGAAGACAAAGCAAGGGGTTGCAGATCTGGTAGACGAAAGAGGTAGGACAGTAACCAATAATGAGGATAAGGCAGAATGCTTGAACAGATTTTTCTGTAGTGTTTTTACACAGGAGAGACTAAAAATCAGATGCCATCATGTAAGGAAAAAGAGTGTTCAGAAAAGTTCGAAAGGATCAGCTTTCCCAAAGAAGAGGTACTAAAGAAACTTAAGCAGCTGAACTCTGGGAAGTCTCCTGGCCCTGATGGTGTTCATTCACATGTTCTGAAGGAACTTGCTGAGGAGTTGGCAGAGCCACTTTCTATTATTTTTACAAAGTCGGAGGAGAAGGAAAGTTACCAGAAGAATGGAAGGAGGCGAATGTCACTCCCTTATTCAAAAAAGGAGATCGGAGCCAGCCCTGTAACTACAGACCAGTGAGTTTGACAAGCACAGTCTGCAAAGTTATGGAGTCCATCATTAGGGACAAAGTGATAAACCACATGGAAGTCCACAACTTTCTCGTGCCATGTCAGCATGGGTTCATCAGCCAGAGGTCTTGTGTTACGAACCTTTTGAGCGTACTGGACGCATGGACTGAATCATTAGATGAGGGAAACCTGTGGATGTAGTCTACTTAGATTTCGCTAAGGCGTTTGATTCTGTGCCCCACGAACGATTAATCTCCAAGCTTGAGAGTTACGGAGTCACTTCACAGGTTTTGTCCTGGATTACAGACGTTTTGATAGGTAGAGACAAAGGGTTGGGGTCGCTGGGAGTTTCTCTCCAGTTGGAAGCATGTGTTAAGTGGAGTCCCTCACGGTAGCGTCTTGGGGCCAGTGCTGTTTGTGGTATTCATCAATAACATGCCAGAGGTGGTGAACTGCATCTGTCAGATGTATGCTGATGATACAAAAGTGTTTGACACAGTAGATGAACAAAACAAGAGGGACAGGATTCAACAGGATTTAGATAACCTCGTCAACTGGGCAGAGTGTTGGCAGCTGCGGTTCAATGCGACAAAATGCAAGGTTTTACACCTTGGATGTAGTAACCCCCAAGGCAGAGTATAGTATGAAACTACATAACACTTTTAACAGTGAAAAGAGAGAGTGATACTGGAAATGGAATCCTCGGAGGGAGAGACAGATCTAGGTGTATTAGTTGATCAGGAACTCAAATTTAGCCGGCATGTCGAGATGCAGGTCAATAAAGCCAACAGAATTTTAGGACTAGTCAGGCGCTCATACCAGTACCTTGACATTGAGTTTATGCGACAGCTCTTCATTGCACTGATACGCCCTCACTTTGAGTTTGCCAACAGCGTGTGGTCACCACGTTATCAGAAAGATAAGGACCTCATTGAGGGTGTTCTCAGACGAGCAACAAAGATGTTCCTGGTCTGGTTGACCGTCCCTATGAAGAGCGACTTGCCAGAATGAAGATCCCCAGCATGCAGTACAGGAGGGACAGGGGTGACATGATTGAAACCTGATTGAAAGTTCACTCATGGGCTATACAATGCGAAGAGTCCTCTTATGATGGAAAATAGTGTTAAGCAGACCCGTTGACATAATCTGAAGCTTAGGAAAAGGTTTTGTGATAGTTCACTGCGCCAGCACTATTTTGCCCTATAGAGTGGTGAATCCTTGGAACGAGCTCCCAGAGAAAGTGGTTAATGCACCATCTCTCGACAGCTTTAAGGCCAGTCTGGATAGTCATTGGGCAGACCGTGAATACATGGTTAGATAAAATTTCAGATTTCGGCGCTATCATCACCCACGCAAAAAAAAAAGTATATAGTGTAGGGATTAAAAGTTTTGTTTGAAAAAGATCAGACTAAAGGCTTATAGCCTAATCCAGTCTGTAGCAGTATACTAGTATAGTATATAGTATAGTATACATAGGCTGTTAAGCCTTTCTGTGTCCCCTCTTGTTATTTTACTTTATAACAGGGGTTATGCATGCTAAATAAATTTTCCTACTTATTCATCAAGGCTTCTAAACTATACTTTAAATTTCAAGTCTTCGCCTAGCAAATTCTTAAAAAGATTAGTATTTTTTGCAAATTTAAGTGCAGTTGGCAAATTGTTCCAGTTTGCAGTAACTCTATTACTGAACGTGAATCTCTCCCCATATTAGTATGACACTGCTTAAATATCAACAATGGCCAGATTCAGGTCCAGGTAACCATAAAATATCTGGGGAAGTTAAAATAGAAAAGTCAGTCAATATGCAGATCTCAAGACTGTTGTATTATTAGTTTGATTTTTAAATGAGACTGTATATGTGGCAATCTTGACCATTTTAGCAAAGAACGCCAATGCCGATGTTCTAATTTAAGCAGCAGACCCTCATGGTCAACCTTATCAAAGGCTTTAGAAAAGTCTAATAAAATTGCATCTATTTGCTGTCTGTTGTTAAGACGGTTATTAAAATCATTGAGAGTTCTTAAATAAATGTCAGTGAACCGCCCAGAGAAACGTGGACAAACGAGTCACAAGACAAAACACAACGCGTTTCGACCTCTTAGGTCTTCAGGTGAAACAAAAACGAAAAAAATAATGAAAATGCACAGTTTAGCTTTGATCGCTTCAGATTGCTTCTGTGTTCAACGCAAGGAAGAACGTTTTTGTTTCACCTGATGAAGACCTAAGAGGTCGAAACGCGTTGTGTTTTTGTCTTGTGACTGTTTGTCCACGTTTCTCTGGGTGGTTCGCTGACATTTAAGATTTGTTTAGATTTCCGCCTGCAGTCGTTTCACTTTGCAACTAGATCATTGAGAGAACTTATTATAAGTTCAGTCTCACAACTCCTTCACTGTCTAAAACCATGCTGGGCGTTATTTAAGAAGTCATATTTGTCAAGATGGTCCATTATGCTACTATATATTATGTGTTCAAGTAGTTTTGCTGATATGGATGTAAGAGATACAGGTCTGTAGTTCTGTGCTTTTGTTTTGTCACCCTTCTTGAATAAAGGAACAATGCTAGCATCTCGCCACTTATCAGATATTACTCCCTGGTCCAGTGAAGCTTGGTAAAATAGTTGGTATACTTCAGTCAGTTCATTGGCACATAATTTTAAGAGCTTGCCAGGAATGCCATCAGGACCAGGAGCTTTGTTTGTTTTCATTGATGTTGGTCAGTAACTTAAATACTCCTGCTTTGCTTACTTTGATATTTTGCATTTCAGGGAGTTTAACATCATCCTTTAGTCTAATGTTAATTAAAAGGGTTGGGATTTGAGAACACCGAACAAAACTGTTTAGTAAATTTGTTTTTCCTTCAGGGTCCTGTATTAGGTTATTCTGGTTGTTTCTCAGGTCTGGAATCCCAACGTTGTCCTGTCTCTTACTCCTTATGTAAGACCATAATTTCTTGTTTTGATGATCACCTTCTGAAATCATCGAATTAACATAACTGGAGTGAGCAAGCCTACATTCTCTCTGACACCTCTTAATGTGTTTATGTGATGTCATGACTGCCGATAGTGACAGTTTTACTTGCAGCTATCAAGATGGATCCATATACCCATCTGGCTGGTCATGTATGTTGCTGCTATCTTGATGCAAACAGCTGTCAGTTAAAAAAAAAAATTCACTGATCAGTGTGACATTGTATGCAAGATGCCTGTCTCCCCACTCTCACCGTTAAAATGAAAAGTGGAATGAAATATGGAATATGCTGTCAGTCAGTTGGAAATTGGAAGAAAAGAAAACAGCAAGGGGCACCAGCCTTTTTTTTTATCCTTATGTTTTATTCAGTGCATATAAATAAGGCATTCATATACTACTACAAGCCAATGGTCATATTCTGTCTTCTTCTACCTACTTTGGTGCATGCGAAAGACAGTAGATGCCAGCAACTCGAGACTGAATGCTTGAATTTTGTTCTACAGTTTAGCCCCAAAGTTTTTTCGACTATGAGTAGGTCAGTGCCTAGTCAGAATGGGGACAGATGTTGCTATTGAAGCTAGAAAATAGTGTGGCACTGTGAGAGAAATGATCTGTCTTTAGAAGTGTTTGTGTTGTGAGGATGGAGTCAGAGAAAAGGAAAGGGTTGTAAACAAAGGTTCCATTCTCAATGCTTTCTACATCAGATGGGCAGCAACATCAGTTTGGAAAGCCCATGGACATGCGGCTTCCACTGTTCTTTTGTTTGTTCATTTTCTTAAATTGATTTTTGATTATAATTTGATCTTTCATTTCCAGAGTGAAGTATGTTATTAAAAACCTCATGTGCTGATAGATGAAATTTGTAAATGCCAGCTTCTATCTGTCCACAGCTACTTTCTGCCGGATGCCATCCTCCAAGTGGTAGACAGTACACTCAGCCAGCTGCCATGGGAAGTCGCTCACGTTCTCGCTCACGCTCCCTCTCCAAGTCCAAGTCCAAATCTAAATCCAAATCCAGATCTTATTCATCTCCTTCGCGTTCACGATCGCGCTCACATTCACGCTCACTCACATTCCAGATCCAGATCTAGGTCCCGTTCCCGCTCTCGCTCACGTTCTCGATCCCGCAGTCGCACCCCCTCTACACCCTGATCGCCGGCGTCGGGGAAGCAGTGGGGGCAGGGGTGAAGACACTGGTGTTCGTGTGGGCACCCGAATCCATGTGGGCAGTCTGTCCACATCCACATCCATACGAGATATCCGAGAGGAGTTTGGGAGGTATGGTGACATCATTGACATGTGGATGCCCCGCACACAACCTGCCATTGCCTTGCCCTTTGTTGTGTATAGCCACAGAGAGGATGCTTTGAAAAGCCATCAAGCGCATGGATGGAGAGTAGTAAGTTGTTGGAAAATGTGATGATGTTTGCTGTTGGAGCTGGTTATGGGTAACCTCCCCCCCCCCCCCCCCCCCCCCCCCCCCACCCCCCCCCCCCCCCCCCCCCCCCCCCCCCCCCCCCCCCACACACACACCACTTTATGAATTTGCAGTTCTTGTGTGTGATTTCTGCCAAAAAAAAAATTGCATGTACATTGATCAGTTCTTGGTGTATTTTCTATCTTTGATAGGAAAAGATTTGTTTTGCATGTTGTCTCTTTTTAATTGTTCAGTCTATACATTATGAAATGCGTTGTGCACCTGAGTGCTGTTCATTTATTAAGGGGTTCTTCACATGCTCCAGAGAATATTTCTTGTGATACTGGTTGGTTTATTTCAATAAGAAAGTGTTATAAAAACAAAAACAGGTTTGTAACATGTCCATATTGTGAAAATTTATAAACTTTTTTTTTTAAAGAAATAGTTAATGATTGTTCTAGGTCAGTTACTGAGATGACTTGGGACTAAAACACAGCTCCGTTTCATCTTTTTTGATAGAGGCATGTTTTTGATACAGCTGGGCTTCATCATTTTTGATAAGTAGCGGCGTATGTTTGATACAGCTTAGCTTCTTCATTTTTTTTTTTTTTTTTATTAGAGGCATGTTTTTGAATCTTACTGTCCCTCGTAACATCAGTGTTAGTGTAGAAAAGTAACTTTTTACAATTTTTTTCCACTTCTTTTGAAGAACCTAAGAGATTTCTGGGCTGACCAGTTTTCTGTGTGTTGTAACTCAGCGATGTTAAAAGATGACCCTGTTTTCACCCTTTAAACAGTTTTCTGGTGAGGGAGTTACATAGCTTTTATATATATTGTAGATTGGTATTAACAAAGAACTTCCCAGCACCTGTTGATACTTTCTATTGTTATTATTTCTGACCAGCACTGGTGCCAGTTGGATACTTTTGTGTGTATTAAATTTGTTTCTGACCGATTTGAACACTGTCTCCATGGAAAATGATAGATAACTGGCTGCAACACTATGGAGTGCTTTTTGAATCCCACTAAGAATTTTTCGGAATTTACAGTGGGAATAAGATTGCCACCTTGATTTAAAAAAAAAACCCATCCAGCTTATCAGCATTTGAGGGGAGTTGTGCTCAGAGAAGTAATAAAGGTTTATTCAAAATTAAAGAAAAGTTGAAGGTTAGCTGAACATTTCTTAGATAACAAATGTCTGATGTCCAGACAATATGAAAGGTGTCCTTTCTTTCATGTCTAGAACATTGCATAGCCGCCGCATCCGAGTGTCCTTGGCCCGGCCCAGAAACCAGGCAGTACGGGGCGGCGCCTACAACCCTAATTTGCGATGTTACCAGTGCGGAAAGCGGGGACACTTTTCCCGGGACTGCCGTGCACGTCAGTGGAGCCCTTCGCGGGAAACAAGGAGGTATGTTCAGTTCACGGTGGTTTTCAGTTCCTCTTGTTTCCCATACCTTCTAGCTGGGTTCACTTCTGCTTTTGTTTTCTCTTGAAGTTCCCTTTATATTTACGCCTTATGAGTATGACTTTTTTTGTTACTGGGTCGGGGCTGGTGTTGAGTCATGGTGATATCATTGCTTTGATTAAGTTCACTTTTTGCTTTTCAAGATGTATGAGTTATAGGACTTTTGGACTTTTTTTTTTTTTTTTTGGTCTGAATGCTCTGGTTGCACTGTGGCTGCCTATGGCAGCAAGTCTGTTGACCTCTGTGGCTCGCAGACCTTGCTCTACATTATGGCTTTTTCTTTATTCTCCAGTGGTATGGTTTAATTTGGAAACTGTGTTACTGAAAAGAAAGCAACTGAATTTTGAGCATAACCGTTTTCTCAGTTTCACGCAAGGAAGCAAAAATATACTTTTCACACAAAGGTAAGCTTAAGCAATGTTCTTGATCATATTGGAGTGTCCAGCCCGTCTCCCACATGATGTTTTGCTCATGCATATGAAGAAGGTGAGGTTGATGCTTGGTTTTAAGCTGTGTACTGTTGTCATGCCACTAGAATTCCAGCAGGATTTATGTTTCAAGTATTACAATTCAAAATATTGTTTCTGTGAGTGTGCCATTCACACTGGAGGGATACTGTTTCTGAGTGAGCCTGTCATATATTTTCTTCTGTGAAATATGTAGGTTGTTTTGGTTTGTAGGGTTTGGTGGTACAAGTTTTTTTTGGTACTGATAGAGTTCTGATGACATGGAGGTAAATCAGAGATAATAGATTACAGGCAGCAGCCCCTTGACCATCTCCTGTACCCCTTCTGCTAACCCTCTGGTCTTCCCACTCTTTCTCTTCTCTCATTGCAGTCATCTGATAGTTGATGAAGAAGAGGATTCTTTGGAAATGTTTTGGCAGGTCATTGAAATAAAAGCAGATGGTAGGAAACATTCAGGTGCTGTTCATGATGTTGACATGTCGCTTTTGCATTCATAGTGTTTGTTTGTAAGCTTCAGAGTGCTTAAAAAAAAAAAAAGCAACCTCTGCATCTTGAGGAATGAAGAAAACGTCATTGCTGTTTAGCACATGACAAAATGAAATAGAAGAAACAGAAATTGGTAATGTGAATCACATCTTCACACAGAGCTCTACTTGCTAGTTATCATTCTTTGTGGACAGATGATTGGTTTGCTTGAACTTAGTCTTTCAATAGTTTCTGTAGCTACAGTGTGTTTGCATACAGTGTATGTATACATGTATGTGAGTGTGTACTGTGTGTGTGTGTGTGGGTGTGCATGCACATGTGTGAAAGTGTGTGTGTGTGTGTGTGTGTGTGTGTGTGTGTGTGTACACAGTAATATCTTTTCACAAGCCTACGCCAGGATACTTGTAAGCCAGTTGTAAAGTGGTGTGCAAGGATGAGCATTAATTTAAAGTCCCTTCTTTTTTTTGTGTAATTGTGTGTTTTTTTATTTTCCATCCCAGTTGCTCATTTGTAGTTGTCAAATAAGCAATGACCTGGATTCCCATTGGAGAAAGCGGTAGTTCTGAGAGAAGAAGAATTTGTGAACAATGTCATCCAGTTGCTCAGGTGTAGCAATGGTGTTATTCTTTTGGTAATCATGACAGATTGGTGTTTTTTATTATGTCTGCTCTGTTCTAGCCAGTTTTGGCCTTTGCAGAGCAGAAAACAGCTTTATAATTCATTAAAAAAAAAAATCTGATTAAAAAGAAAAATCTGTAAGTCCTTGATCACTCAATTCATCAGCAGTGCAACCAGTAATGTGTGCGTGTGCAAGTGCATGATTGCGTGTGTGTGTGTGTGTGTGTGTGTGTGTGGTGTGTGTGTGTGTGAATGCGCGCGCTCTTTTGTATGAGAGCATGCATTTGAGTGCTAGAGTCGTGCACATGTTGTTAAATGTTAATGTAGGTTACTTACAATGGCTTTTTTTTTTTTTGTACCTGACAGAGACATATGTTTTTCAGTATGTTTTCCATTTTTAACCAGGCACGGGCATACATAAAGGGTACGGTAAGATAGAACGTGGAGACACTATGTCTACATCACAGTACGCTCTCTCAACCAGCTAACTTCAGACGAGAGGTGTCCAGATGTCACGATCGGATGTGACGTTTGCCGCACGTAAACGCGACGATTAGACGCCTTTGTAGGTTTGACGTGCTGTTCATTCATTCCCCCTTTGTTTACTTTTTCTACAGGAGTAACACAAATCTGGTAATGAGAATGAGAGTTGTGTGGTAAGTCGTATCCACCTGAGGCTTATGTTGGCAGCTTGCTATTGAGCTCCCCGAAGAGGGGGGGGGGGGCCGTGGAATTTCAACATTGTCCAGTGGTAATTGAATTTTTTTTTTTTTTTTTTTTTTTTTTTTTTTTGTGTTGACAAATGTTTTGATGAAGTTTTTGTTTTTAAGTTAAATCTTGTAATAAAAATGTAGCGTCAGAATGTTGACCTTATGCAGGGGTGCAAGTGATCCGGGGTAGGTCACAGATCTGGCTCAGCAGATGTTCCCGTTCCCCAAATCTTTTTAGCCAGATTTGGATCATTTCTGGCTTTCAGACCTATGATGACTGTAGCCAGATTCTGATATTTGGCTTTCAGATGTATGATAGATTTTTTTTTCTTTTTTTTTATTTGAAAGCAGAAAAAGAAAGGTCTGTAACAGTGAAAAGAGATTTCTGTCTGAACTGACACATTTGAAATTGCTTTGTGCATTCATAAACTTCTTGCCTGCTAATTGAGCTTTTATCTGCAAAAGGCAACTTTTCCTGCCACTGTTTTTATGGGCAGGTGACCAGTCTGTGAATCAGTGGATTCATGATGAGAATAGATGCATAGATGTGCATAGAAACAAAGGAGGACGTGGTCAAGAGTTGGAGATGGTGGAATGAAGGCAATGAAGACACAGATAAGTTTGAAGCATGATGCTAGAAGATTGAACTGGTGCCTTTGGGGACATTGCCATAGCTATACTTTGCAGAGAAGCGTTGTTACAGTATACAGACGACTGACTGTTTTTTTTTCCCCCTCTGGACTTGATACGCTTAAAAATTTTTTTTTTTTTTTAAAGCTTTTGCAATGGCGTCAGAACCAGAAGGCCCCCAGTATTTAAAGCAGAAGAGGTACAGAATAAACAAACAAAAGAAAAAAGATTTTTTTAAGACACTTTAAGTGATAACAATTGCCATTACTTGTGTCTTCCCTCCTCAGTTGGGAAATGTAGAAGATGAGCATGTCCAGATAAGAGCCCTCCCTGTACCGGCTTATACAAAGAGTTTGGAAAACGAGTCACCACCAACACCACCACCCCCCCCCCACCACCTCCTCCGTTCTGTGTAAGTTTGGAAGGTGTCCCTTAAACTTCTTTTTTTCTTTATTTTAGATTTGGATGAGATGCCCTGGCTCAGGCTTTTGCAGGCTGTAGTTCCAGACTTGTCATGACACTAGAACACAGTTTCAGGTTTCTGGACCCTTCCCTGCTTGCACCCCTGCATAATGAGAGACAGCGAGTGGACAACTCGCAACAGACTGCTTATGTAACATAATGGTCAACTGTTTTACAAAATGGACATGTTAGTTGTAGAAGTATAGTGCATCTTCAGCTACTACTGATATTGGATGCGTTTTCAACACGACATGGTACAAAGTGATATTCATATTCATTTCACTTCAGCATTTGGGATGTGTTAATAGTCCGCTGAGCCACCTGACACACAACATGATTGGTTTATGGATCAGGGAATCCACTGACTGAAGAAGCTTGCTCATTATCGGTGCAGATTTGTTGAATTCCTGTATTTCTGATGACAGCTAGGGGCGTGGGAGAGGTGGGGGTGGGTGGGTGGGTGAAAATTCCATTAAGATGTGTAATGCAAAACTGATGTGCATGAGTATGCCCAGTCTTTTGAGTGGACACACACACACACACACACACACACACACACACACACACACACACACCAGCAGGTTGGGTCAGTCATGCTTATAGCCCAGTCAACTGATGAGAACAGATCAGGGCTGAAAAGGAGTTTAAGAGAAACTGTGGACAACCAGTTGGAAGTTTACAGATTATTGCCAAAATGGACAAAAAAAAGGAAAAAGGATACCTCAGCACTGGAGAGTGAACAGATTCAAGATGATAGGATTTGAATGGGATTCACGGGAAGAAAAATGTCGCAGGAAGCCCTCTCCTGTAGAAGGAGGCAGTCTTTATTGAATTATAGTGGTGGATGGAACGAAGTGAAGATTTCATAATACTTGTAAGAACAACTGTGTAATTAGTGAACTTGTAATTGTTCACCTCCTCGACGACTATGTGGCAGTGTGTCTTAAACTCTGTAACCTTATGAACTTATTCATTTTTGAGAAGTTAAAGTATCATCTCTTTCAGTGTTGTGTGATATAAAATTATGTCAGTGTGTGTCAGTTTTGGCATATTCATATTGTTTCTGGTCCAGACAGTTTTAAAGACTTGCTTCAGGTGAAGTGAAAGATATTACATCTATTGCATGTGTTGTGCCAAGACTTCACCTGTTCCTCTTAATGTATTGTTATATTAAGGGCAGGGGAAGTGTTGTCAAATTACAATGTTTGGTGCAGTGATATAGATCTATTTCTGAGAACTGTGTAACATTCCACAGAGAAAAAACAAATGGAGGTGAATAACCTCAGTTGATCATTTGTAATGGTTTAGATTTTTTTTTTCACTTTTACCAAGGTAAAGGCTATTTAAAAAGATAAAACTAATTCTTTTATTGCTTAGAACCCTAGTAATTGTGGTAGAATTCTGTAAATGTGATGAAATGCTTTAAGAAAAAAAAACTGTGCTGTGATATTATCGTAAACAGAGGTCAAATTTCACTTCAGTGGACTTGAAAGTTGTCTCCAAACTTTGTAAAAAAAAATTTTGTTTTAAAACAAGATGATCAGTTAGTCAGCTTATGAATTCATGTATAGGTAACCTTGCAAGAAAATGAGGAGTGGAATTGAGATGAACATCTTGGTTGGTTTGTGTGTTTGTGTTTTTTCTTGGCTAGAATCCTTTTTTTTTCTGACGTTCCTTTATTTCTTTGTGCGTATAATGTTTCCTGTCGTACTGTTGTTGTCAGATAACAAACATGTGCCAGCCATTGTTGGTTTGTCAGTCAGGATGGTGTCTTAGTGACACATTAGGTGTGAGACTGTTGCTGACCAAGGCAAGGTGTGAACAAGCCAGCCTGGACTATTGTTTGATCCCAGGGAAAGGAGCAAAACATTGTATTGATTTTTTTGGCCTTTCTGACTCCTGACGGACACTTTGTAAATAGATCAGATGGTGCCTTTCCTCCTCTTTTCAGACAGTAAGGAAGCAGCGAGGCGGTAGTGTGGAACTGAAAAGGGGGAAAAGATTGGAGTTTTGCCCTCCTTGTAAAGTCTTGTGTCATTGTGGTGTCTTGTGTTTCAGTTGATTTTCTGGGTTGGTTTTCCTTTCTTCCTTCTCTCTCTCGCTCTCTCTGTTCATTCTCTTTCTTCTCTCTCTGTTTCTGTTCATTCTCTTCTTTCTCTCTTTCTGTTCGTTCTCTTCTTTCTCTTTTTCTGTTTGTTCTCTTCTTTATGTTTGTTCTCTTCCTTCTTTCTCTCTTTCTTTCTGTTTGTTTTTTCTTTCTTTCTCTCTTTCTGTTCGTTCTCTTCTTTCTCTCTTTCTGTTTGTTGTTCTCTTCCTTCTTTCTCTCTTTCTGTTTGTTCTGCCTCTTCTTCCTCCTAGTTTTTGTTCAGCTTTTGTCTTGTTGTCATGATTACTTGTTTGTTAAATGTTGAGGTCATTGGCAAGAGTTTAAGGCTTTTTTTTGGGAGGGATGATAATCAGTGAAGGAAATCTATCTCATCGCGGTGGAACTGAAATTCTCTTGACAGCTAGCAGCCTGGATTCAACATTATTTGTTTGAATCTTGAGTGTACAGCTGATACTTATCCAGTTGTCAGAAAATTATGAACTGAAGTGCAGTAGAAAATATCCATATTTATTAAGATGATGAAAACAATTATAAGACCAAGTTTATGGACAATGGTCTTTGATGTAGCTGGTGAATAAAAACAGAATGAACTTGGAGACTGCCTTTAATATGGCCCAGCGCTTGTTGCACAAATACACAGATGTCTACCCCAGACACATATTGATTATTTGTCTAAGTAGGATACACTAAACTGAATAATTGCTTTTTTCTCTCTTTCTCTCTCTCTCTGTCTGCCTGTCTGTCTGTCTGTCTCTTTCTCTGTAACTAGCAGTGATGGGGGTAATCACTGAAGATTGAGTTGCAAAAAAAAAAAACGAAAAGTGGAATAACGGTGTCTTCAGATAGTTTGTGTTTTTGTAATTGATTGAATCGCAGTATGTTTAGTCTGATGGAAAGCACTTCTTCAAACCAGGCTGTGGTGAAAGTGACATTATGATAAGGTTACAGATGCTAACAGGCCCTGTGGGACAGTGGTTAACGTCATGGGCTGAGAGGTGGGAAACCCCATTAGACATGTAATTGTGTTGTCATTGTTTTTAAGTCTTAGCTGACTTTTACTCACAGTTGTGAATGTGCCTTGGGCTCAAGGGGGGGGGAGGGGAACCTGAATGGACCTAGCATGTCTCTAGTTTAGTTGCCGTGCTACTAATTGATGTGCATTTGGACACATAGTTTCTTTTGTTGTTTGTTTCTTTGTTAGGATCAGACTTTTTTTTTTTGACCCAGAGGAGTGACAGCCCTGAAAAGGCCTTGACAATGGTTGACTGGGTTGTTATGAAATAAAATGAAAGACTGAAATGATGGAAGTTTATCCACCTGGAGAAGAAGCCAGGTGTGAATCTTGTTTCCTGATCAGTGCTGCTGATGTCTTATCTCTTTGCCAGGCTGATGCTGGGATGCGTTTTGAAAGAAAGTGTCAAAGTCGGCCCTGTCAGTTTGAAGTGGAACTTGCTGGTATCCATTTCATCCTCATTGATCATCCTATATATTGAAAAGGATCTCGAAGTTCAGTGACCTTTGAAGCTCTGTGTCACGAGTCTGATTTCCAGTTCGCATCCATGCCTGTAGTGAGTTTGTTTAAGTCAGCAGGTTCATGGAGACAGTGACTGGAGTGTGTGTGAAAGAAATGGCACTTGCAAGGGCATGGCATGGAAAATGAAATGCTGGTCCCCCCCCCTCCTCCCCTAAAAAAAAAAAAAAAGAAATATATATATATATGTATACACACACACACACACACACACACACACACACTATGAAGCAGGTGCTAGGTAGATTGCAGTGTTGCTGAACATTTTCAGAAGATTCAGCATAGTTTCTGATGATCAGCCAACAGGGATTTGAAATATTTGTTCTGATTATATTCGGGCTTGTCTTCCTGATCACTCAGGCTTTTTAAAGGGTCTTTGAAATCCAGTAGAATCCAGACATGGGAACTAACAAGAACTGAAGAACTTTTGGCTCTATATAACCTGTTTTGTTTGTTATCATTTTGAAAATAATGGAGGATCTTCTATGCAGTGTGTGTTTTTAAAGCGTTTGGGTATACCTGTTTGTTGACTTGTTTGTTTAGATAGATATATAAAGTGCGTATGTATAATTATTAAGAATTTGCATGGACTTTGCTTATGAATTCTGTGCATTCTGGACTATAAAAAGAAATTGTGTTTCATTTGATAGTGGTTCATTTGTATGGAGTGGGAAAGGTAATGCGTCTTTTTCCCAATGTGTTGTCCAGAGAGAGGTATGACCGAGAGCACTCTCGACGAGACTCTCCCCGCCGCTCCTCGCGACGTCGCAGCAGCTCCAGCAGTTCCGGTCACCGGAGGGCCTGATGGACCGACGGCTTGTCCCCAGGCAACCCATGGAGTGCTGTGATCAGGGCTTTGTGGTCAGTTCCACTGCTATCATTTTTCCTCAATACAACTCTTCAAGCTTTGTCATGACTGCCTCTTACTGGAGTGAGATGCACCTCATCCTCTGGTGGTTGCCCAGAGGGTGGGCTGAGGGAGAGCAGAGGCAGCTGAGAACTTGAAACTGGATTTGATTGCCTTCTTGCAAACCGATTGGCTCATTGACTTTGTGTGGGTGCAACAGTCGGCAGCAAAACATTCTGGAATAGGGATCATTTGAGTTTTAATAAAAACAAAGAAAGCTTTTAGCCAAGACTTAGATATGAGATGCATATATTGTGGTCTGTTAGGTATAAGCTGAATATTGTCCTGTCTCCTCCTCCTAGCATTTTGAGGGAAAAAGAACGACCGTCATCAAAACGTAGCAATAAGAGAAGTTGATCCTCTGAAATGGGAGATGATTCATGCTGGCATGTACAGCTGATTTCGTGAACATTGTGGACTAGAAATGCTGGAGATTTTTGTTTTTGTTTTTTCTCTTGAAAGACTGATACAAACATCGCAGGTGAAGAATCCGAGCAAGGTGGTTGAATTTTGAATTGCCGGTTTCATCATAATTTCATTGAACACTTTCAAAGGATGACGAGACTTTAAACAAACCATGGGGAGGGGGGGGGGGGGGGGGGGGGTATGGAGTGGGAACAAATTGGGAGACAAAAAGCAAGTGAAGGAAAATTTATGTAGGTTTCTTTTTCTCTGGTGTCTTACATAAAGTGTACAGTGATACAGAAAGCTGGCTGACTTTGCTGTAGGAATGTTACCTGGGACGGAACCTTCCCCCTCCCCTCTTTCCCCCGAGAAGAAGTCTGTAGGTTTGTGTGATGAAGAAGCCATTTACCAGGCCGACTGTCTTGAGCAACTGGCGGTGCACCATCATGGATAAATCAGGAGATCCATCATCATTTTATTGAGGAATTTTTTTTAGAGAAAGTTTCGTTTGCTCTTAGTGAACGTTGAATCAAGTGATTTCAGTGCAGGTAAAGCACATCCAGCAGGAATCTTAATACAATGTAGACAAGCATGTTTTCCTTGTTCCAGTACAAAGTGACAAGTCGGGTAGTCTTGTCTTGACTTCTTTGTGGCCTTGGAGCTGACGAGTGTGTCTTCTTTGTCCTTGAAGACACATTATGGGTAGAAAAGGGCTCAAAAGTTGGTTCTCTTTGTCCATGACGACACATTAAATTTGTGGAAAAGACTCAGATTTGCTTCTCTTTGTCCATGAATATCACAGTGGTGGAAGTGACTTCAAGTTGGTTCTCTTTGTCCATGAGATATTGTAGGAGACGTTGGCTTCAAGTTGGTCTTTGTCCATGAAGACATTGTAGGAGACAGTGGCTCCAAGTTTGTCTTTGTCCATGAAGACATCGAAGGAAACGGCTCCAGGTGGGAAGGACATTACTGGTGACAGAGGCTCTTACCTTTGTCCTGACTCCACTGCATAGACAGGGTGTGTTTTCTTTTTTTTTTTTCCAGAAGGCAGCAGACAACAGTGAAGAATGAAGAGGTTTGGCTGTGTTTGAGGGAAAAGGATGAGAGAGACGCCAGTAGCAAGTTGAACTGTAGGATGAGAATGAAGGCAGGCAAAGTTGAGGATGCTATGGCTGGAAGAATCAGGCAGGAAGTGGTAACGAGAACTTTTATGCAGATGTGTTTGTTGTTGACCGTGTTTCAGGTTCTTTTTGCTTTCTGCACTTTTGTTGGAAGTATGATGATGGTTGCTGGCACACCTTTCATAAATGTTGCTGATGATATGACTATTTGTATGTCATTGCATGTATAATTAGTGGCACTCTAGTTGTAGGACCATTAATGTAAATGTGAATCACATACAATGGCCCTGTGACAAAGTCTTTGTGTGAGGTGGTTTCATGTTTGCTAAGTTCTGTGCCAGAGATTTTGATGGTAAGCCAGGCTGAATGTTAGGATGGTGTGTGAGGTGGTTGGTTTTAGCAAGGTCTAAACACAATTGTCCTTGCATACAAGTTTGCATGCTATTTTGTCATAAATGTGGCAAAGAGCAGCGAGACCTGTACAGTTTACTTATCTGTGAGAATATTTAGGCCAAATGTAATAAATTTTGCTGTCTGGTTATAGACTTTACCAACAATCAGATGTTTTACAGGGAAGCATCACATTTGAAGAAAGAGCATAGCAGACATTCAGCTTTATTTTTTTTTTTTTTTTTTTTTTTTTTTGTCTGCCTAAGAGCAGGGCATGAAGGGCCAGAGAGCTTGAGACCATTTGTTTTTAACGCTGAGTAATGAGGATGATAAAGATTAGGCTCTGGACTTTCATTTGGTCTGAGACTGCTTTTTAGGGTTTTACTCTACGCTTACTTTCATAATGTTACTGATGTCAGGCCTGAGAGAGACTCTGCTGTGCTGGTCAGGAAGTTTGAGCAACACTCTCGGAGATTTATTCATTAAGTGGTTGGAACCTTAGCGTGTGGTCCCAGTCTTCCCAGATGAGTCCATAGCAAACTCAAACCTCTGGATGGAGCTAGTTGAGGCAGAAAAATCCTGCCAGTAAGTGGCTCTCCCAACTGGGAGTCTGCAACGCTTGCCCCTTCACCAGGGCAGCTGGTAGTCTAGGATAACTTGGTCTGCTAACAGAAGGTAGATTACAACAGAATGGAAATTTCATGCAATTTTGTTGTTGTTGTTAAAGCCATCATAATTGTTGGAGGAGCTTCCTAGCAAAAGGTGGGAGATATTTCGCCCATTCTCCTCCCTATCCCCCACCTTGCACTTCCATACCATCACCCCACTTCCTCCTCAATCAACAGCTGAAAGCTTGGAAGATCAGTGAAGACAGAACAACAACCCCTAAGCCATCTGGGTGGAAACATCAGGAAGTGTATAGATGGAGGATTTGTTGTCAGTTTTTGTGTTTGATAGACTCCCTGAAATCAGACACCCTAAGAGCATCTATATATATATATATATATATATATATATATATATATATATATATATATATATATATATATATATATATAAACATGCATCATGAAGGAACGTTCTGACAGCAAGCAGATCATGTCACAAACAGGCTGATGGCAAATGTCCGTGCCAAGACAGATCTTGTAGAGTAGTAATTGAAAGACAAACAGGTGTTTTGAGAAAAGGGGGAACTGTGATGTTGGTTCCCTTTGGAAAAAGTTACAAATTAAATGGGGGGAAAAAGAGGGGGGTGGGGACAAGAAGATGGGGTATCTCTCCAGAAAGTGAAAAGAAGTAGAAATGAACTTAATTTCTGAAATCAACAGGGTGGATGGGAGAACAAACTGACCAAGTTACATGAGCTCATATGAAGGTTGGGTGTTGGTTGCTTGGCTGTATATTACAGGTGTTTCATGCTTAAAAGGTGTGTGGGAGATAACACCAAATGCTCCATACAGCCTTGTTTTGGTGTGGGATCATTCATTAGATAAAGGTGATGAATATCTGGCTGATAAGCAGTGACCAGTTCTGTGCTCGATAGCCTCCACACTCTGAAGTTTAGAAGTTTTCTGAAGTGAACAGATTCTGAACAATTCTATGCAATAAAGATAGTGTTGTCGGTTTTGTGTGTGAACCTGTGAGGTGAGGACCAGTAGAATAGGACACCTCAGTCTGCTTCCAGCTCTTGTCAACAGCTTTGGGAAATTTATCTTTGGCTGCCTTTTTTTTTTCCTTACACATACACAGAGCCCATGCTAGCATTATTGGATAATCCATCCTACACGTATTTATGGAAGTGCTGGAGTAGGGAATTAGTGCTGGAGTTCAGGTGTTGGACTAAAGTATACAGGCCTTGTGAAGTGCTAGTGATCCCTCAATAACTTGGCTGAATTCAAATGTCTGTTGTATAGTCATTGCTCCTTCCTGTGTCAAGGGGAAGTATTTTTTGTTTGTTTGTTTTTTTTTTTCCCCCTGGATTATGCGAGTTTCTGCTTGTTAATATTTTAATTGTCATGAATATTGTCAGGTTAAAGTGTTAAAAAAATTGATGATAGCATACCCTGAGAAGCATTTGAAGAAGACACGGATGGTACGGGATTGGCAGCAAAACCAGACGGTGGTGTGACATGCAAAGGAAGGTGAAAAGAAGGATGTGGACAAAGATGTTTTCATCTGTTTTGTTGAAAGGGACCTCTTGTTTTCATCCTTCAGTTGAAAGGGACTAGCATTCATCCATTCTCCTTACACCAACCTTTTGCTTTGGATCCATTCTATTTAAACAGACATCTGTTTTTATCTGTTCTGTTGAAACATGGTTCCCGAGGTCATGTTCTGAATGTTCTTTGGTTGGTTGTGTTTGTTTTTGATTCACTAAAATCTTACTTCAGCAAAACGGAATTAAGAAATATATAGAAGTTAAAAAAGTTTCACACATACAGATGAGAAATGTCTATACGTTCTTTTCATTCCCTGAACAAGTACCAGTTATTAGCCACACATCTTATGAAGGATTGCCATGAAATTCTTTTCAGTCAGGACACCAACCGTTGGGATTTTGTTCCATGAAAGGTGTACCATTTCAGGTTTGTTTGAGAATGAAGTTCAACTATGCACCAGACAAGAAATCACGGACATTAAAAAAAAAAAAAAAGAAAAAAAAAAAAGAAAAAAGAAAAGCAATTTACTATTGCACAGGCTTTTGTCTGTCATACTAGCATATACCTCTGCATGGAAAAAACCTGAGAAATGAAGGAAGATCTGGCTCCTGAACTATTACATATAAACATACACATAAACATGTGCACTTCAGTAAGTTGGACCTGTGGACTAAAAGCGCTCCTCCTCATTAATCTGGAGCTCTTTCTGTCTATGCGAAGGCCGTCACCCTTGGATATATGTTACCTAGGTATCTGTGTGTGGCCTTGTTCATTTTACTACATGGAGTTGGTGGTAATTTGTTCTAAAAAGTTTGGTAAAACATGTTGGAATTGCATTGAAGTGTGTTATTATGGGAATTAAAATGTTTGATTGGTTGATTTTAGTTGTTTCTTGCTGTAGTATGCTTTTAGTTATCCACGTGTTGTATGTTCTGAAATGTTAATGTATCTGTGCAGTTAAAAAAAGAAGGGCCATAATGGCCCAGTGGATTTCTAAAAGTTTTCTTTCCCCAGTTCTGTTGGAGTCTGCCACTTAGGAAAATTATTGTGTTCCAGGCCTGTGAGTGTGCAGTAAGTGATGAAGTTTATTACACAGAGTGCTGATTATGATGTATCCTAGATCAGAAGAGTGACAGGTGAAGGAAGATGTCATGGTGAATTTGCTGAGGGAGGTGTTGAGGACAACAGCAGTGCGGAGCAAAGGGCAAGTTTTGCAGTCGGCATCGTGGCGCTGGCAGGATGGGTTTGTATGAGGAGGAGGTGAATCTCAGGAAGGAGGCTGGGCGTATGCTTGAACAAGCAGGTCCTGAAAGGTGGCATCTCTGCAAAATGCATTGGTCTGGATTGGTTCGCATTAATGGGTCACTTTATGAGATGTGAAAATTACACTGTAAAATGTTGCAAACAGGTAGGTTGTGTGGATGGTGGATGAGTGGAACTGTTCTGTCTCTGTGGTCTTCAGAAGGTTTGGGACTGAGAGAGTTGCTGGCATGTGACCGAGTGTGCTCAAGTGATCTGTGAAAGATGTTTTCTGGGCATTGACAGTTGGTGGTGCATGTTCGCAGACTAATTTTCAGATGTTCAGAATCCACTCACATTGCTCCTCTCCCTCGTTCTCTTCACTGGATTCTTGTTCGCTTTTGAACCGATTACTGTCTGCTCCATTTCAAGTCTGAACGGTCAAGATCCACCGTATTTGTATGATGTTATTCTTCAGTTATACCCACTGCTGGTGGGTCCTTGTTTTCCATCGCTTTTAGATCCATTGTACCAACACCTTTGGACAGTGTTCTCCCTCTTCAAGCATTGTCTGCATGGAACAAACTTCCTTTTTTTCTCTGTAATTCTGATTCTCTCTCTTCCTTCAAGTCGCCTCTCTTGACTACACTTTTCACCAACTCGTTGCCGCATTCTTCTTTGCCTTGCCTTTTGTGTGCATGTGCACATGTGTGTGCGTGTGCAAGCATGCGTACATGTGTGTGCACACGGTTGCCAAGATCTATGCTAATGGCTTAGGGCTACTTTCAGATGGAGTGCCATCAATATAGATTTGTATTATCTGCCTTCCCCCTTCCAAATGGGTCATCTGTAGGCAAAAGCTGCTCACAAAGGTATGTTGAATCAATAGTGTTGCAGGTCATGAGGATTGTGGACGCCGGTCTCTGACCTTTTTCACCTTGCTTCATGTATAGTCACTCTCAACAGCGTACAGGATATAAACGTCCTCCATTTTGATGAATTGAATAAATTTGTCATTGTGGGTGACTGAAAAACACTGCATCTGCTGCCCTCAGGCTGTGTGGCAGCTATGCCTCAACACTCAACAGGGATAGCTGTGTTGTACATCATGCCCAACATGCACATGATGAAAACAGCTTCATAGGCATCCTCTATTCAGTGGATTAGTTGGATGCATTTCAATTTAGCTGGTGCATGTGTAGTTCAGTGTTCATTCCGGTGTGTGTTTTTTGACTCAAAACTCGGATTGAACTTATCACTCTACCAGTGCTGGCAAAAAAAAAAAAAACATACTGGCCAGCTGCCGGTGGCGGAGTGGTTAGCATTGTAGACTCCCAGCTGGGAGGTCATGGGTGCCATTCCCATCAGAGCAATTTACTTTTGGGATTTTTCTGCCCTAACTGGCTCCACTCAGAGCTGACTTTGTTATGAGGTCAGTTGGGAAGACTGGGACTGCACAGTCAAGTTTCATCCGCTTAATGGATGCTTCTCCGAGTGTTGTTCAGATTTTCTGATCACCATTGCAGATGTCTGAATCTCTTGGGCCTGGTTGACGCCATGATATATTATGAAAACTAGTGTAGAAAACAGCTCTGTCATGCACTCTCAAAAAAAAAAAAAAAAAAAAAAAATTCAATGGCCTTTCATGCCCTGCTCTCATGGCGACTCAAGTTTTAATTGCCTCTCCATGTCTATGGCCTTGCTTCAAGTCTGTCCGGGTCACTGGTATCTGCAAATTCACAGGGATGGTCTTGGATGGATGTGGAAGTGCTCTCTGGAGGGAGAGCTCATTCACGCTGGCTCTGAAGCAATTACTGTCACCAGTAGGGGGCTTAGTAGGTGGTCTTAGTAGGTGGTCTTCTGCGTATGTTCGATCAGAACAGGCACCACTGATCACCACCAAAGAGACTCGGCACAGCAGTGATTGCCTCATGATGACTGCCTCATGATGACTTGACAGTTTGCCAGTGCTGGGGCGAATTGGACTGGATTGTGGCTATGAACAGGGAGACTGGAATGAGCAGCGTTGGTGCAATGCCACCAAGATGGGTCACAGTTATCTGCTCTTGTTCCTGATAACCCAAATCTATGAACTCCGTGCTCTCAGTATTGTAGTCAGGTTTGTGCAAGTGCTCTAGTTTTATCTTGAAAACAAAACACAACACTTTGTTTTAATTCAAATATTTGTCATTTAATTCCTCTCCTTTTCAGAACATACAATAATAATCCAAGTTTGCCATCAGAGCCTGTACATTCCCTCCCCCCCCCCCCCCCCCCCCCCCCCTTTTTTTTTTTTTTTTATAACCCTCCTTTAATGTTTTTTTTTCTTTTTTGTCTGTGCATGTGTCTGTATGTGTGTGTCTCTTTGAGAGGAAGGGCATAAATTGTAGAAAACGGTATGTATACATGGATAAAATGAGGAATCAAAATAGCTAGCACAACTACAATACATGCATTGTAAAGAGCGACACTATACACTGTACATGCAGCTTATCGTGTACAAATCACGTTCACATCCACTGCACACAACTCCACAACTACCTAATGCAAGGAGGAGGGGGGGTGGAGGTGTTACATATCGCAGAGGGGACCCATGCTGGCAGTTTATTGCACACTGCAAGCACTGCAGGCAGTTGCGTCACCTGTCAAACTGCCACAGACGTGTTTAAAAAAAAAAAAAAAAAAAAAAAAATACAGCATCTAGTGTGGAGATGTTTGTTACACAGGCTCAAACAAAATGAACTGATATGATTCCCAGTATGTATACTCTCACATCCAACCAAATTCCCCTCAAAGGTGGCTGAATGTAACAGTGACGAATAACAACAGGACTGCATATGAATAAAAACAATGGAGAGGAAAAAAAAAAAAGGGTCATGAATGATAAAGTGAATCATTATACGTTTCCTTCATACAATCATTTCAATTCCTTCCATTCGATCATTTCCAGACATGTTTATCATCATTTGAGAAACATGCTGGCTACTTAATGTTCATGTTATGTTCATTACCATGAGACCAAGCCATCTATACACAGTTGAATGGGTTACTTTGCAGCATTTGGAGGCGGCATTCATGACAAAGGTGAAATGGAAACAAATAAATAAATCAAAGGAATATTATTTCTTTTGAAGCACCAATTTGTGATCTGTTACCTCATAACTGGATCTGTTTTTCTAAGTCCATTCATAACAGAATCTAAAATGCTGATGAATGTACTTAATTTATCATTAAAAAACAAACAAACAAAAAAAAATACCATTTAAAAAAAAAAAAAAGGAAGAAAATCAAACCTACAGACTTCTAATGGTCTTGAAGATGCAATGTACACAACCCAAACAAAACTACAGATGGAGGATGTGTAAAAGTTAGAGAAAAAGTGTGTTGGCCATAGAGTTGAAGGCTCACGTTGGGTGACCTAACATCTTCCGACCGAGTTAAAGCTCGATTCACAGGCGAACCACTGGTAACAAAACATCTGGTTTGAGCTGCTGGTTGTAACCAGTACACTTGTATGCCTACAAAAAACACCGTCTGCAATTTGAATCGTACTTCAGTGCTACCAGTACACATGTGCCACCAGGCAACACACGCTCTTGAGCAAGCTAAAGCGACCTTTTTACTGCTGCATAATTTTGCTTCCTTTTCATGTCATTAAGAAAAAAAAAAGTTTGAAATAACAATTCACTGACAAAGCAATTTCCAAAGACAAGATACCATCAAAAGAACAGACAGAACCAGGCTTAAGCTATGATGGGTAGAAAGATGTACACTTTTGAGGGAAAAAAAATTGGTAATAATTTATAGCAGATATTGCCTTTGAATCTTTAGTAATGGAAACCCAACCCCCAACCCCTCAAAATGGTATCATTCTGAGAAACTGCATGATTGATGCTGTTTAAAATGAGCAGGTTGGATACTGCATGACCAATGCTGTGTAAAATGAGCTGGTCGGATCAGCCAAATTCTGTTCCAGGGCTAGCCTGACCGCCCAACATAATACAGTCCCATCTTGAGGTGCTTGCAGTCCTGATGTCCGCTGGGGTACCTACCACCACACACAACGTGGTAAAGACACGGTGCAGAAATTCTGGCGTCTTGCCATTGTGATTTGAATTTAGAAATTATGAAAAAAACAAACTTCATCTCCAAATCAGACATGCATTATGCACAAATCTATTTACCCATGCTCTGGATTTTACAGATGAAATTGTCTGCAATGCACTAAATGCCAAACTTCTGGCCTTTAAAAAAAAAAAAAAAAAAAAAAGTCTCCACCAACCAGTGAAATAAATCTGATAGTTGTGTATTATTACATAACTACGTAGATAAAAATTCACCATGTTCAAGAATATTATCCGCTGCTTTGGATGTTTTAAGGTTTTGATTAACAGGTCAGACTGCACAAAATAACACCACTCTAGAATCCTCCACCTGACTCTCAAAACCATCATTCACAATGCCAGTGTTAAAATTCTGAAGTTTTTGACTGTTTACAAATAACTGTAAATCTGCAGAATATATTTCATTTTCTTCTGTTAAAATTATTTCTTAAATAATGCATTGTGTTTTTAAATCAATCGGGAAATTCTAACCAAACCAACCCAATGACAACAATCCTAAAGATAATCCATTCTGTCAAATCAAATTTGATATGTGGTCTTGTACTGACCATACAATCATCACACTCCACTGAAAACCATAGCAAATACAGGGGAAGGGAGGGAGAGTGATGGGGGAGGGGGAAACATGCCATATCCTGAGCCAATTGGAGAACATACCCTTTTCACACATCCACTGTACCATCACTGTCTCACTGAGCACTATGAACGATCAGTTGTGATAATAACAAAACGGGCTGTGGTAAATGAACAACTTGAAGAACAAATGATTTAATTCATGGCACAAGTTAATCATCAGACTGTTAGACTTTTGCTTCTTGGCAGCAAATTGATTTCTTCCAAGGTTTCAAATATCCACAAGTTTGTTTCAGGAAATAACAACAAAAAAAAAAGTCCTAAAATATGTGTAGATATATGACGAGAGGTTTATCCATGAAAAAAGAAGAGGAAAACAAATGCAGTGGGTGGATGAATGGCAGATAAATAGGCAGCAAAATGGAGACCACACAGTATGGGCATCAACTTCAGTGTGAGTGTGTGTATTGGAGTGTACGAAAGCATGTATGGTTTCTTATCCTGACACAAAGACACTGACAAGCAAGCAAGTAAAGAAAAGAATTAACTTGAAACTTTTTACCCCTTTACAATGATCTTTTCTTCTAAATTGCATAAAATAACAAATACTGAATGCAAGAGCACTGGAAACCCACAAGAGTTCTGTTTCCTAATCCATTTGGCTGATTTTCATGAACAGAACAGCTTAAAAAAAAAAAACAAAAGAAAAACACTAAAAATCCCATACATGTTGAATCAATACTGACGAACAAATCATACCTTTTAGATCATTTGCTTCTCAGAAAATTAAAGATCTGATGACACTCAATAGGGATTCCCCCCCTCCCCCCACCCCTTTGTTTTAAGTCATAACACTTGGTAAATAAGTGAATACCCGATGGTTTACAGCAAACTGCCACAGCGTGCAGCAGGTACTGGAGGATACTTTTCTATCTTCTTTCTGTCAGCAGAATGCTAACACAATGGTGCTAGGATTTACGACAGCCCAGGCCATACCACCACACAGGGCCTTTGCCACATTAGGATAAAAGTCCATTCCCTTTAAAAGAAAAAAAAAAAAAGAAAAGAACCCAATAAACACAAAATCTTCTACAAAATACACATGTATGTACAACCAACCTGTAAACCCAACAACAGCTAATCTGACATTCATAAGGCAGAGAAGACTTTAGTGCCAATGCCGGTCATTCCACTGGAGTCTTGCCACAAAAGCGGTGAATGCGACAAAAAAATGCACTGATAAAAAGAAAACGAAAAAAAAGGCCATATGGGCACATGCACAATGTAGAATGCAAAGCTGGTGTCCCATTCTGAACACTTTTCACAATGCAGTGTCCAGAACACAACGAAAACATGGCACTTCAGAAACTGTAAGGAGATTTGAATTAAAAAAAAAAAAAAAAAAAAAAAAGAAAAAAAAAAGAAAGAAAATGGTGGATAGATGCTAATAGAGAAAACAGGTTGTGGCAATAGAGGGAATTTTCTTTCAAGTTAGTGTAAAAAAAAAAAAAAAAGAGGAGGGTGGGGGGGATCTATGAGAGAGACACCAAAAGAGCCCCCAGAACCCATATTAGGCTTTGATCGAATCATCCTCCAGTTTGGGGTCACCAGAGACATGTGATTCAATGCAGGGCTGGGGGGGGTCATCAGCAATGGCATACTGAACAACAAATCCTTCCCAAGACTTTCTCAAGTCAGTGACCATGATGGGAGGTAATTTCCATGAGTGTGCAGGGTTGTGCCCCTTTGGTCACTTCGTCCTCATTCAGTCCTACAGGATCTGCTTTCACCCCATGTGTGATGGATGATGAAGAATGGAATCCATGGATTCTGGCAATACAATTTTCTCTGACATGAAATTCTCTCTCATTTTCTCCCTCTCCTGACAGAGAATCTTTGAAGAACTAGGAAACTTTTGTTAATCTAAAACAAAACAACAAATTTTTTTTTCCAGGTTTCAAGCGAGTGTGAACAGGGTCCCAATCGTTTATAGAGGGACCAGATTGGGACCAACTGAGTCCAGCTTTTCCAGCCCTGCATCTTTATGGCTCGATCACTTCAAAACTTCAAAACTTCTGATAGAAATACTGATGGAAATTTATCCATTGTTTAATTATTGTTATCAACTTGCTGTCAGAATTTGATACTTGCCTACAATTTACTCACACATTTCAATGAATGTAAATCTAATGGGAATTTCATGAACTAAAAATGAAAAAAAAGGGACAACAACAACAACAAAAAATCTAGTTCTGATGATCTTGCATGGGGACCGAATCTGAAGAATGGTAATGAATATAGTTTTATCATCTGGCATCCATGACGTGCTTGGCTGTGTTGAAACACACATGATGTGTCAGCAGGGGCGGAAACTAGTCACATAACCTTACCCCCCTTCCTCACCCCCTCCCGCAAGCTCCCTGTGTTTCAGCATCAGAACATGCTCCACCAGACATGCCAGGTCTGGATCTATCTATCTATCAGACTGAATAAAAATTTCAATTTTATTCCACTTCTGATCCCACTTCATTTACAGAATAAAGCAAAATACAATGAAAATGCATCCAAACCCACAAGTGTTTCTTCTGCCAACTGAAAAAAATAACCACCAAAAATTTAAAAACTTTGAGGAGTCTCCTCAATCCAGCAATCTGACACATATTGAGGGGCTGTAAATCCGTTTTCAGTATTCTGCTCCCCCACAATGGTTTAGACTGAAAAGAAACACAATGATTTCCTTTACTGAATCAAAAAGAAAATCATGCCTAAAAAAAAAAAAAACAAAAAAAAAAAAAAAAAAAAAAAAAAAAACTCCATCTTAAAACGTTCCGCGACAAACTTGACAAAGATGAAGTTAATTACAACAGAACTTATGATCTGAACAATAAAAAAAAAGAGCTGTATTGTCTAGTTTATTTTATAAAAAAAAAAAAAAAAAAAGAAAAAAAGCCTAAACTCTTCCACTTTTGTGCTATTCATGAACTGAAAGAAAAAGCATGGAAAAAAAACAACCAAGCAAGCCTAGGTACTAAGGTAGTGTGGTATCTCGTACAACCAGACTACGAGAAAGATGACTCTCTCTCTGCAATATTGCTTGTAGCCAGCCTCTTCAGGTTTTTTTCCCAATGGATCCATTGCTAACTTTCTAGAACCAAAACAACAAGCAGGGGATGAAGAGGGGGGGGGAGTTAGGCGGGAGCAGTTCGGCTTTTGACCAGGAGCAGTTCTAACCCCTTTTGTTTCAACTGACAAATAAGTGGTTTAAAAATAACAAGTCTTTTGCATGTATGTAATTATCAACATCCACATAACACGAAGGGGTGGTGGGAAGGGCTTTGTTCTCTGCAATACATTACATGTGAGGGTGGGGGAAAGAGGCTTTAATCTGCAATACTTTATCATCTGTGTCAAAAAATTACCCCTCTTACCCTACATTTTCATACAAGATTTTGAAATGCTTGTTTTTCCTTTCAATAATAATGTGATTTTGGATAATTTCTATATTAAAAAAAAATTCAAGAAAATTTGGGAAAGCTGGCAGCTACGCAGCTGACAAATGTTTCACAGTTCATAGTTGATCTCTTGCATCTTCAAAGGCAAACACACACATTTAGATGTATGGAGGGAAAAAAAAAAAAGGGGTGGGGGGTGGCAAAGAGACTCTACAATCAACCAACTGACCACAACAAACGTCTAAAACTGAGATACTTTGAGAAAGTTGCCAATGCCTTTCACTACACTTGCATTTAAAATAACGGGGCATCAAATGACACATAACGTAATGAAAATCAAGTTCTTTGGAACGGATACAAAGCACATGAACTCATCATTGACTTGCCTGAACAGACCAATTCTAGCAAAAGAAAATTAAACATCAAGAAAAAAAAAAAATCAAAGAAAAGTAAAGAAAACCTGAAGAAAAAAAAAGGATTTAGATGAGTGTGTCTCAACCAGGATTTATTTTGGGCATCAGTATTCCAACATTCAAATACACAGAAGCATTCAATCTGATTCAGAACGATTTTGAAAATAGTAAGCTTCAAATCTAATTTGCTTTAAAAGGGAAGCAACCACAACAGCAAAATGTTCAATTTCACTGAAATTTCTTTTATTTCTTAAAATCTTTTTTTTTTTTTTTCTCTTTTTTTTAAATGTTAAATCTGACTGACGTTATCATCTTTCTCCATCACCCTCTTGCCTGCATCAGAATGTTAGGAGCATGCTGTCATGAGGATGACGTTCAGTAACCAGCTGCTTTAGAGGACAGCCAAAACAGGCAGACTCCTTGGCATTCTGCCACTAATCAGCCTGAAGATTACAGCAAAGAAAGGAACAAGTTTACAGCACAAATCTAAAAAGTTACAGCACAAATCCCAAAGAATGTGAAACATTGTGGACTGTAAGCATGACCGGCCATAAGGTTGTGAAGTCACTGACATCTGGGAAGGGCTTGAGATCTTGTTACACAACATCAGGAGCTGCAAACCCTACTCTTCTGTCTTCTCACTTGTTACCAAGTCATGTGTTGCATTATCATTTATAAGGCCAACTTCAATTCAAGACACAAAACCAGACAACTGTCAAAGTTCATATAGCTTATTTTGCAGAGCATTACAATGTATGTTTCCTACTATCTACTACAAATCTGACTGGTACTCTTGAACTGGACGCTAACCAAGTCTCAGAAAGTGTCCTCCCCTGAGCTCACTGTGGCTAGCAAACAGGAGAAACATTACAAGGCGTCTGCTGCATGCTGTAACCGGCAGGACTCCCTGCTATAATCAGCTGAATGCATGTCGTTTATGTACCAAAAATTCATATCACTGGCCAACTTTACCCTTCACCCTCTAATGCTAAAACCTGGAAGGAGGGGTTTTCACTCTCAAAGATTCCAAACTAGCACTTCTGCTTCCGAATTGCTGGCCTTTCTGCGAGTCAAGAACTTCCGAAAACATCTGTTTGAAAAAACAGCCTCCCTTCATTACCCGAAGTTCCAGTAATCACTTTTGAAAGGTGAAAAAAAGAAAAGTAAAGGTCAAAGATGGTTTTAGTTCTATTCTTCTAGCCCAGCGGCCTTTACCCTACACAAGCTGGCCTGACAGGTGGTCTTCACATTTGACATTGCAAGCATACCATGGAAGGTCAGCTTCTAACATCCTTGTGGCCCATTAAACAAGGCTGTGGATGGGGTGCTAGCTACGTAGCTGACCCCAGTCTCTAGCACAGTGATTTGTGATGGTGAACACCAATGGCGATACTGGCAAACGAGGTTACCTAGATTCTGCAGAACTATATGGTAAATCTTTGAGTCTGAGATCGTTCAAGCCAACATGCACGAGTGACAGTTCACAGGACTGCTCCAATGACGGAGAGAAAATCGACATGGAAAAAGATGTAGATTGTCATGGGTAAAACCAGTGCAATGCACGGCATCAGTAAATGGTACCACTCAATGGTAAGCGTTCAAGCAGTCTCCCCTACCCCCACCCCCCCCCCCCCCCCCCCCCCCCCCCCCCTCAGTTTTTTTTTTTGTTTTGACTTTGTTGTTTAAGATCAGTTTTTAAGGGTGAATCAACTGTAAATCTAGCCATTTAATTTTCGTGAAGCTCTGCGTGTCAGTATCAGTTTCCATTTTCTCCTATGTAAAGGGCTGTCATTTAAAAAAAAAGCTGGTTGTCTTCTATAACATTTCTTGTTTGCAGGACAATCAGCCATGACTGAAAATGGAATACAATCCTTATCCTTCATACTTTCAGCTAACCACAAAAGTAAAATGGTGTGGTGGTTTATTTCCTAGGAATTCTTTCTTTAGCGTTTCACTGTCTGATTTTACAGGTTTATTCTTGTCATCACTATTGGATCTAGAAAAAAAAAAAAAAAAAGTGAAAAATTCAGATTCAGAACAGAGCTATCCTATTCTACAGTAATCAGGGTGGAGTCCTGAATGGTAAGTTCCAATGCCATTTGCCAAGAAATGCCACACTGCTATCCGTAGTCTTGTGCCAGTAAAGAATCATATCTAACAACTGAGGATGAAAAAAAAAAAAAAAAAAAAAAACTCGTTTTAGAATAACTCAAAAAAAAAAAAAAGAAGTCTATGACATAAATGAATGAATCAACAGCATGATCCCGGACCCACACAAGAAAACTTTCATTCAAAATCTTTCATGGTTGTCTAATGACTCACCTGAGCAGGGTTTTTTTTTTTTTTTTTTTTTTTTTTTAAAGATCCAAATGATTTCTTTGAATTAATAACTATCTATTTTCTTTTAATGTGCAACTACATGAAAACACATGATGACGGAAACTTGAAAGGAAAATGGACAAAGGTGAAAAACACGTTTCAATGTCATCAGTAACAATAAGACCAAACTTGTTTCTTGAAATCTTTGCCAGGAACAGTGGACATTTTTTTTCCCCGCAGATGATACCCCCTTCACGTCTGTCTCTCTGAGTCCTATGAAAACGGCACCACACACCTAGGACTTCCATGATTTGATATATGCTTCAATTGTTGAAAGATACACTGGACTGCAATTGTTCTATTAAGTGTTATTCAAAAAAATAAAAAAAAAAAGACTAAAGAAGAAAAGAAAACTAAAACGTGAAAGGAGGGGAAAGTATGGTATGAGCATTAATCGTGTTCAAAATATTTCATTCTGTGGTACACTCCGCATTTGTTCAATTTATAATTTGTGAAACGGAACAAAACAAATACACAAGAAAAAGGGGGGGGGGGAGGGTGTCTGTGTGTGTGTGTGTGTGTGTGTGTGCGTGGGGGGGGGGGGGGGGGCGCTGCTTCATATCAAATGCATGGGACTGTGGGAAGGGAAACAGATGACATTGATATACCTCTCATTCCACGCCACAAGAAAAACCAAAAATCTCAGCTGCCAGACATTACAAAAATACAAACTCTCCAGCTGAACAACAGGCTTGCACTGAGCAAGACGTAAACTTGGGCGAAAAAAAGAAACAAGTCCTGCCTGTCCACTGCGCTTCCACTACACTGTCCTGTGTGTGCAGAAGACCTTTCTTGGGAGTCTCTAACAACAGAAACGTAAGTACACTTGCCACCAAGATATCATCAGTGCTCCTCCAGACTGGCACGCTCACACCACACCCCCCACACCGCCAAGGTGTGGACATCAAACACACTCATCATCATCATCATCACAACACCACCCGCGTCTACACCTACAGCAGTCAAAAAGTCACACAACCTGGATCAGGAACACAACATTTCCCATTGCAGAGGAGCTGGATTGCCAAACGACACATGACACACACATACATGACGACATGGAAGAAGAATGGCGACGGCGCGATGACGAGGACGAAAGTGAAGCAAAGCTTGGACGCGTTGTCGAAGTCCTGAGCAGCACGGGGAGATCTACTCAATCTACTTTAGATCCACGTGGTCAGGGACGTGAGAGAGATCTGTCCTGCCAACCCGCACAACGTTCATCTGAAAGGATCGCTCTCCAATGGAGAGCGCTTCGGGATAGTCTCTTTGTCACAGACTACTACACAAAGCTGCACACTTGCATTCCCCCTAGCATTGCACACTCACAGCACTAACAGTGTGTGTCTGATACAGTTTTTGTAGGCGTGTGTCCACAGACCAAAAAAAAAAAAAAAAAAAAAAAAAAAATCCACACACAACTACAAATACAATATAAATGAAATAACATGAGGGTCTGGGTGATTCAAATAAAAGATAGGTAAAAAAAACCCACAAAACTGATTAGGATAAGATAATGTTGCTTATAGCCCAGCCGACAAAACTGATTAATAATAATAATAAAAAAAACTTTTAAAAACAGAACTGTAAAAGAAACTGACAACTGCTAAAATGTTGGGAGGAAAAATAAACCTCCATTAAACATGAGTGTAAAATGTTATTCAAATGAAAATAAATCATCCCTCTTTCCAACACAAATCATCTGGAAATTTTATATCAAACCGAATTTTGTAGTCTATCACTTTGATCCAATTACTTTTGCTCCGAATTTTGTAGTCTATCACTTTGATCCAATTACTTTTGCTACCCAATCTGACTGAACATTAAAAACAACCATCACCACCCTACCAGAAATTTTTTTACAGTTACGGTGCATCATCTCTCTTGGCATGAATTTACCTGGAACGATATGTCAACAGTATCAAGGAAATGACCAATCATCACCTCCAGACAAAATGGAAAGAGTGATGTCCCTTCACTTAAATGATCAACTCTACTAAGATGATCAACTCTATGGTCTTTCTCTTCATCGCTGTCACCACGACACAAAACCTTTCTTGCCCATTGAAATAAGAGATTGGTATTATTAGAAACTTTTGCTCACTTAAGAAAAAGAAACTCTTTAAAGGCTTGGTAAAACATATAGAAATTTTGATGTTATGTACAAAATCATCTGTATTACAAAAAAAAAAAAAAAAAATTAATCACAGAATAAACAAATAGATGCTTACAAAAACAAACTTAAGGTTTCCCCCCTGAAAATTGTCATCTGAATAAGATCCCCAAGTTGAAAAGAAATGTCCCCCCCCCCCCCCCCCCCCCCCCCCCCCCCCATTTCATCATCAATAACATAATAAAATTAAAGAATATTTCTGTAAAGAATTAGAAATTTTATTCTAGTTGCCTCCAGACCCCAAATTCAATTCAATTTGTTCACCCATTTCATCAATAAATAACTTGTCAAAATCGAATTAAAGAAATACTGATACTCACATCTGATTCACAAAAACACACTTCGTTTTTCAAATTTCTTTCAAAAACTGATACTTGTGTTTAATCAACAAAAATACTCGTTTTATCAATCTTTGAAATTCAACATTCAGTTTGGGATCAAACTTTAATACTTCTTCCAAGTCCGATTCAAATCAAAACAGTCATCTGAATTCTCATGAATCCACCTTCCTATTGTACAATTTAATCATCAGAACTTCTTTTCCCTGTCAAAGTTAAAAATTTTTTTTCTTCTTAATTTGATATTTGTGTCGTAACTTTGATCCATGAAAAGTATTCCTCCAGCTTCAGTTTTCTTTTAATTAAGGGCTGGGCACACTGTCTTTTTTAATATCTGAATTGCATGAGCACTTACCATCTACGCCATATCATCATGCTGTACTGACTGTATTCACCAATCATCGAGGAGAACTTTATGCGCGATTACCTGTACCTACACGGCTTCTGTACTCTACACCTCATTTCTAGTTGGGGTGCAGCTTGAACAACTGTCAGATGTGTATTCATAGTTCACACAGCTTCTACTGTCCTGGCGCCTGCAACCAAAGTAAACATAGCGCTGCAATCTGGCATCCATCTTGACTGCACTTTCAGTGAGCTGGTTACAATGCTTTCATTACAATGATAAAACGGCCAGTACCCCATTCTCAGGCTGCTACATGTACATCTGTCTCCATCAGCACAGCAGTCTATGTGCAGAGATCTGTTCTTAACCTTACTACAAATCTTGTTCTGCATAGGAAATCTTACCTTTAAAAGTGTGTGAAATAATTCCACACAACAATACGGACTAATGAATCACAAGACAAAATGTGACATGTTTCGACCTTCTAGGTCTTCTTCAGGCAAGATAAACAACACTCAGGACAATGAAAACGAAGAATGAGCAATCACTTATCTTGTCAAATACAGCACAAGATGGGCGTTGAATTTGACAAGCGATTGATCGTGCTTCATTTGCTGTCCAGAGTGTTGTCTTGCCTGAAGAAGACCCAAGAGGTCAAAATGTGTCATGTTTTGTCTTGTGATTCATTTGTCCATGTTGTCTGGGCGAGTTCTTTCAAACACTTCTTAAAATTTGTTTAGATTTCCACCTGCAGTTGCCTCACTTTGCAACTAACAGGAAATCCTATCCAGATGTACGTTTCAAATGAAGTAATCATTGATTGTGTCCTTGATACCATTACCTTGTGCACAAATTGTCCAGACTACACCCTTTTCTAGTCCACCTGACTTCAACAGTCGGCTGGCCTTGAGACGACAGTGGAGCGGATTGATTGGCCGTCTCAGTCTGCATACCCATGCTCCCTTCCCCCTCCTCATTCCTAACTTCCTTCCCTCTTTAGGTATGTGGCATGTCTCTGACTCTTGGACTGAATGGTGACTTACAGCTTTCTAACAGTATGGCATTCATCAAGTTGACAATGAGAGGAATGGTGAGGGGAGTCAAACCCACCCCCAAAAGATTCAGGTCTTCTTTCTGCCAGTCTCTCATCTGATCTCTCCTCCTCAATTTTCAAACGCATGTGATGCATACATCCATGCTCTGACACGCATGGAAACGCATGGTCAGAACTGAAATGAAAGAAAAAAAACAAAAAACAACCAACCCTGCCCATCACCTCTAGCAAAAAAAAAAAAAAAAAAAAAAAAAAAAAAAAAAAAAGTGCCAAGGCATGACAAAGGCATTGAATTCAAACTGACGGGCGTCCTTTGAAAGTCACAACTCTGTAACATGCTAATCAGTGAAACACAGATATAGTGAAAATTACCTATTTCAAACACACACATGTACGCCCATTCACATACTCACACACAACTGACAAGCAAACGTACACTGTAAGTTCCTGGATATGAGCAAAGGGCAATACTGCAGATTGCAGCATCTGTCAACTCGTAGTTCTACACGCTGGGTGGAAAAAAAAGACTGAACGACCCCATTTACACCCCTATGCAGACATTTCCTCTACACTGCTCCTGACAACCAACTGAACTGGTGTAGACATTTCTTTCAAAACAACACAAACAAAAAAAACAAGCACAAGAAACATTCCGATGTTGCAGCCCAACTTATCACAGTGGCAGTCCAAGAGGCTGTTCTCACACACTTGCACTTGTAGCTGGGAGCCGGGGGAGAGGCTGAGAAGCAATACCATACATGTACAGACACAAAGGAGACCGACAGTTTGTGGTTTGATGCACTCTGGAGACTGCAGCAGCTGCGTAACAAGTGGACAACAGACCTGGGTGACAGCAAACGCAATGGCGAAATGGGCAATTCGTTGATAATAAAACAGATGAAGACTGAAGGGGTGGGGGGGTGGGGGTGTAGGCATGGTGTCGGGGTTGAGGGGGTGGTAGTGGTGGTGGGGGGGGGGGATTGACAATCCCAACCAAACCTGAAAACCAGATGTTGGCACCCACATCGTTTGGCTCAATTACAACAAAACATCAACCAAACTGTTCCCACCTTTGATCAATGTACACAGACTGACATCCATTAGCTGTTGTAGCATTTAGCGGTTAACTGTTGTGTTGCCGGCCCCCACCAGTGGAAAATGAAAATTATGATACCATGGTATTTGTACATTCACACAACTTTGTAGGTCATCACACACATGAATGGTACACACCACACACAAAAACAAAAGCATGATGGGCTTGATTTCCCTTCCCAGCTGAGGCCTAGCACTGCGCCCGAGGGATCCTGACAGTCCGGTCCATTGCGCATGATGATGGCGCGGTGTTACACCGTGGTTTTTCAGGCTTCCAGTGTTCAGTGGTAGCTCGCTCAGATCAATGTGTCGTTTCAACACTACAAGTGTCATGAATCGGCTTTGCTAGATTCGTTTTTCTCACACTCAGTCACAATATTCTTGCAATCCTTTTTAGTGGAGGGACCGTTCAAATGTAAATGCTTTCGAAGTTCCTACTGGTCACAAACAAATGCAATAAACACAAATTTTCTTTTTCATAAATCTTTTTTTTTTTCTTCAATAAATTTTCGTTTTCACCACAAAACTTGTGTAGCAATATGCGTAAACTTTAGGCACAAGAGGTTTTCTTTCTGCTGCAAATGAAACTGGGGTGAAGAACACCACAATCGTCTGCAAACTTGGTCACCCTTTTGAGCACACTTTCTTGCTTGCTGTGTGTACAGACACACACACACTGGGACACACAGACCCGCCCATTCACAACGCACTCTTTACCCCCACACACCTTGTGGTCCTAGCTAGCGCCTGGCATGTTGGGAGGGATCATGCCCATGTAGGGCTGTCCTGGGCCCGGAGGGCCTGCGCCCATCATGTGGGGGGACATCTGCCGAGGCCGTCCCTGCGCGTACAACTGCTGCTGAAACTGTTGGTACTGTGCCGAGTAACCTCCACTTCCAGCGGGCCCCGCCGCTCCCGGAATCTGCATCCGCATGGAGGACGGTGCTCCTGGCATTCTGGGCATTCCACTGTGAGAAATGGGCATGGAGGACATGGAGACGGGGTGCCCTGGAGGTCCTGCAGGCCCCGGCCCCTGCATGGGCTGGCCCATCATCATCGACTGTCCGTTGGGAAGGTAACCCTGAGGCGCTGGCCCAGGATAGGAGCCGGAAGGGGCAGCCCCTGCAGGCCCCATCATGGAGGGCATGGGGGAGCTCATGGGGTCCATGGACCCCGCCCCACCTGGTCCCATCACAGTGGCATGCCGCATGGCACTGGCTCCAGGGCCCATCAACACGGGGTCCATGGGGCTGCCCATGCCGCTCATGTCCATGCGCTCCATCCCCAGCGGGCTGTGCATGGAGCTGGGCACCGGCCCCCCAGGACCCATGCTCATCCCGGGGTGCATCCCCTGACCCATCGGCCCCATGGGCCCAAAGTCTTGAGGCCCAGGTGCCCCTGGCGCCCCGCCTCGCATCATCATCGCCTGCTGCATCTCCATCGTCTGCTGAGGGGTGAACTCCGGCATCGGGGGCACACCGGCCCCCGAATGAGGTCCTGTGCCCGGGTGGGGTCGCATGGTGTGGTTGGGGGGCGAGTTGGGGAAGTACTGCAGGGTGGAGGAGGGGTTGCCCTTCATGTCCATTGGGGAGTTGTAGCGTGCCATCATCTCCATCTCTGTGGCTGCTCGTTTGGCGGGCGGAGGCCCCCCAGCCATGGGCATGGCCGACTGCGCTGGGGGCTGCTGGGTAGGTGGTGGGTTGGCCGGCAGGTACTGGATGGTGTTGGGGGCCTTAGGCTGGATGTGCACATTGGCATTGCCCAGGGAGTTGGAGGGGAACGGAGGGGAGGTCAGGCGGTTTCCACTTCCACCGCCCATGGAGCTGCTCATGCCTGACTGCTGCATACCCGTGCTCATGGAGGGGAGAGGGAGAGGGTGCGGGTGGGACTGGTAGGGCGGGGACTTGACCTGAGAGGAGGGGGGCATGCCGGGCTGCATGGTGGCCATGGGGGCGCTGACCGCCGGCACCGACCCTGCGCTCTGCATCTGGGCCTGCGACATGGCCATGCTGACCCCCATCCCCCCACCCCCCCCCATCATCATCGCTGCCTGATGCTGTTGTTGCTGCTGCTGTGTGCTGCTGCTGCTGGATCGGGGTCTCTCTGAAGGCACCGCCCTCTTTGGCCATTCCTCCGGCGGTGCCCATGTTGCCGTTCATGGTGCTGACGTTGGTCATGGTGGCTGAGCTGCCGGCGCCTGTCATGCTGACGTGGGCTCCTCCCTCCATGGTCATGGCGTGCACCTCCATGCTGCTCTGTGCCGCCTCCCTGTTGACCCCGTAGAAGTTGTTGACCTGGCTGATGTTGGTGTTGTTGATGTACTGTTTGGGGGTGCTGAGGCGCTGCCCGGCTGGGTGGTGCTGGCTGTGGCCTGGGAGCAGCACACTGGGGTACTTCCACTTGTGCTGTGCTGGTGCTGCCAGCAGACATAGTCAAACCAGCTGTGACAAGGCATTCACTTTTTGCTTAAAACATAGCACATCATCACTGTAGGTAGGTACATCATCACTGTAGGTAGGTAGTTAGTTTAGGTTATAGGGTCCAGCGGACTACTAGGGACCAAATCAGGACCTCAGCTATCATATCTGCTGAGTCTCTAGATACAAATACCCACACTAGTATTAACACATCACTTAAAATTTATAAAGACAAAGCACATTATCTGTTCAACTCCAGCAACACCTATATACATTATTAAAACACTATAATTTATAAAATAAGAAAATAAGATTACCTCTTTCAAAAAAGAAAAAAAAAAAAATCATCACTGTAGGATGTACAGCAATATAGATATTGTTCAACAAGTCTTTTCAATGTTCAGATGTTGGACTTATGCAGCACACATTTACCTTCTCAATTTTCAGACACGACCAAATATATCGCCTTTGAAAATGTAAAACACTGCCAAATATTGTACACAATTATCTTTTCAATTTTCAGATACTGAACAAATCTTTGTACAAATTGGCCTTCTCAATTTTCTGACCAATGACCTTTTCAGACAACAAACAGGTGTTGTACACAATGACCAACACAGGATGTTCAAGTACCTTTTCAGTGTTCAACAAAAACACATGAATCAATATGAAGCTGGAAGTCCTTAAGTCAAGTTATTGGCTGCCTACTTCTCTCTCCCCTTTACCTGCCCCAAAGGTGTCAACAGTTTAGTGACCAAAGCACCATGCCATTGATTCATGTACACTGCCTCTGTTGTTTCTTTCTTTTTCAGAAGGGGGCCTTCTGCCCAGTGGGTGACAGCCCTGAAAAGGACCTGTGAGGTCACCTGAACTAAGGTAACACAGTGGTACTGCAACAACACTTGCTTCTGTTAAATGAGGACTGCAAAGACACTTGGTGCTTGCATGCTCTGTGAAAATCTACTGTTCTGTTGTTTCTGGTTATCCATTCTTCTCACAGCAACTAATGTTATGAATATGATACTGCTAGTGCTGTGCAGAGAAAACATGTTTTTTTCTCTCTCTCTCTCTCTCTCTTGACAAACCGTTAGGCCGTGCAAGTAGACTACAGACTTGTGACAAATCCCTGTGCTGAACTGAACATCCATGGCCTGCAATCTGACCCAAGAACTGGTCACTATACCACTGCTGAAACACAGAGATCTTCCCTGAAAGAGACCTATAGTGCTTCTCTTAAAACCTCACCATCTCTTTTTTAAATCAAACAACTCAGAGACAGAATGCATATAACAACAATGACATGATATTCCAAAAAAAAAAAAAAAAAAAAAAAGGAAGCACACTGCAACTGAATGAAGGCGACTCATGAGTAATTATAGATATAACACAAACTGTGTATACATTTTCATGCTGAATGACTAAGAATTCATCTGGGGATGGTTTTGCTTTGTTTTGTTTGTTTCTTTTGATTTGTACACTTTGGCTACATGTTCTCTTACCACATAAAATTCTTGCAAGCCACAGCAGTCAGCAGCCCCAAATTTCATGTCTGATTCAGTAAACAGGCACTCCTATCATCCTCTTCCATCTCTAGCAGGCAGCACACACATTTTTTTTTCTCCTTACTCACGTGTGTGTGTGTGTGTGTGTGTGTGTGTGTGTGTGTAGGTGTGCATGTGTATATTGGTACTCAACTTACACAGACTGCCAAGTCTACTGAATACTGTGTGGTCTTGGAACTACTGAAGTTCACTATCTCTTTTCACCTTCCACTTCTCACATCTGTCTCCAGCCAGTCTTTATAGTCTTTGTTGTGTTGCCAACTGTAGTTGAAAATGCAGAGCTCTGCCTTCCCATATCTTCAAACCATCAAAACATCTTTCCAACATTAAAAAAAAAAAAAAAAAAATGGACTTGCGAACAGTGGCCATTGTAAAGCAACGCTCCCATGTTGTGTGACTGCACATCTATTACTCAGAATTTTTGGTAAAAGGATGCACAGAGTTCCTATGTTCCCATGATGTCTATACAACTGCAAGTCTATCACTCACAGAACTTATAAAGGATGCATAGAGTTACTATGTTCCCATGATGTCTATACAACTGCAGGTCTATTACTCACAGAACTGATAAAGGATGCATAGAGTTACTATGTCCCCATGATGTCTACACGACTGCAAGTCTATCACTCACAGAACTGATAAAGGATGCATAGAGTTTCTATGTTCCCATGATGTCTACACAACTGCAAGTCTAGTATTACAGAACTGATAAAGGATGCATTGAGTTCCTATGTTCCCATGATGTCTACACAACTTCAAGTCTATTACAGAACTGATAAAGGATGCATAGAGTTACTATGTTCCCATGATGTCTATACAACTGCAAGTCTATTACAGAACTGATAAAGGATGCATAGAGTTACTATGTTCCCATGATGTCTACACAACTGCAGGTCTATCACTCACAGAACTGATAAAGGATGCATATAGAGTCCCTATGTTCCCATGATGTCTACACAACTGCAGGTCTATCACTCACAGAACTGATAAAGGATGCATAGAATTACTATGTTCCCATGACAACTGCATGTCTATATCAGTATTACTCGCAGAACTGGTAAAGAAAGCATAGAATACTATGTTCCCATGATATGTACATGCATGTCTATTACTCACAGAATTGGTGAAGCATGCATAATGTTACTAAGTTCCCACAATGTACAAGTGCACGTCTATTACTCTCAGAAATCGTAAAGGATGCATACAATCACTATCAGAGGGTCTGAGGGATGCTGGGTTTTCTGTCGTTTGCCTGCCCATCATTTTTGTTTTCTGGAGTGAAACCATACTTACTCTGTTCTTTCACACAGCACTGTAAATGCTATGAATAGGAAAACCAGCTGCTACCCAGCAGCAGTCCCTTCCATCAGGTTTGTTACGCTTACTTTTCATTGGTCATAAAGCCAAGGGCACCCTACTGTGCATTCCACACGGGTGTGAACTAACATTGCAGCAAAAGCAACTCAGAAATTCATGGGCGAGAAAAATGATCACAGCACATTTTCAACAACAGTACTTTCATGTGTCAATATGTTGGTCAGAGTGAAAGTTACGTTACGGAAGATCAGACAAATCTGCCAAGTGAAACAGCATCTTCCTGCAGCAAACACAAGCCCAACTGAAGCCATCACTTTGCCTTCAAACTCACAGTTGACCTGGTCCTAAGGAAGCTGGAAAAAACAATTGAAGCAACCAACACAATGTGACCGTTGGTGATAAGATACTGGTGGTGTAGGCGACGGTGAAGTGATGGAAAACTGTTCAATGGCCAGCACGGCGGACAACAAGACCCAGCAACCAGCTGAACTTTTTAACCCTTAGATTTGTCTTGGGGACCTTTTAACATTCTGTCGCAAGAAAATGGGGAACACTGAATGAGCAAGCAGCTTACTTACATCTGCAATCACATTTCGGGGGCAGTCTACAACAAGGACACGCACTTTCTCTTTCCCACCCCTCTCTCTCCCTAAATCTTTTTTTGAAAAAAAAAGTTATGACATTTGCCAATTTTTGAAAACATGATTATGATCAACAGATTTGGAAAAAAATGCAAGTCTTTTCAGGGAATGCTTGCCTAGCACTTGTAAGCCTGGGAACAGTCCCTTCTGCCTTTCCTGGACTTTTCAAGGCTTCCAGAATTTGTGTGAACCCTGGGGAAAGGTGTTTACTTGTGGAAGCAGTTCTCTTTTTCCCCAGGGGAAACAGGAAGCATCGGAAGAGGAGGATGAATGAAAGGCGAGAGATGGGAGAGAGGGAGGGAGGGGGACACACAAGAAACATGCTGCTGCACGTTGTGTTTTCTGTCTACGCGCAGGTGAATGAATGTGTACTTCGCACTGTATAGGTCTTTGAGGGTGCATGTACCCTTAGATTTATCATTTAAAACCACACATGTGCACACATACACACACTTTTAAGTTTAACATCATTTACATTATAACCAGGACCTAAACTACCTAATCAAAATGTGAGGCTAAAGACAGGGCTCAGAAAGCAAAGTGTCAAAAGGCATCACCAACATTATCCAATATCTGTTTATTAACTTTGCATCTTTATTGCCGACTGCTGAATTGAACTGACATCTTGCCAAATGGCTTGGGTCCTCTTAAAATATCCAGACATTTGCAATTAACATTTACAACATGTAACGACTTGAGCTCAAGTCCAAAGATAACTGCTTGGTGTGCAGTTCAATATCTGTAATAATCACTGAGGACTGGAACTGAAAATCTCTGCAAGACAATTTCAACCTTCATCGAAATCCCCAATGGCATTTGCTAGTGGACTGGAAGAAAAAGTCCCACGGCCATCAAAAGTTTCACATGGTTGGTGCATACGAGTATTCAACATGACCCCTTTGTCCTGAATGCTGTTTGTCTTGCCTGAAGAAGACCGATGAGATCGAAATGCATCATGTTTTGGGGCGCCGCCATGTTTCTCGTAGAAAAGGAAGTCTCGCGAGAACGTGACTTCCTTCTTCCTGTAGCCATTTACTTCCGTTTGCAAAAAACGCGAGTCGATACGTGCCGTGCCGTGGTTCTCGAGTTTCGAATTTTTAAAGTTTTGAGGTCGAAATGCCGTTTTTTTCACCGTGGCTAACCTTGAGTTCTGCCGTTCTATAATGAGATTTAGTGATGGAGATACTGTTTTTTGTAGGATTTACGGCATAAGACTTAGTGAAAGTGCTGGGTAATGAAGCTTAGAGTGACCTAGATTTCGACTGGGATGAAGTTCCAGTATGATGAACAACAACAATTCGGAAGAAAGTTCTGAAGAAGATTTTTTTTTTTTCCCGAGTAAATGGCTCATGTGACATTCTTCAAACTTACGATATAGCAATATATATTCGTAGGAATTTTTAAAAATTATTTTCATTTCGTTATTTCCTTTCCTCTCTTTTAAATTAATTTTTTAATTGGGTAACCATGTTCAAATTACGGAGTTACTTACCTTGCCGACGGTTTCATCTGGTTGGACAAGTTCTCCACGCCCTTGGCCAGGTTGGCCAGCGAGGCCGAGGTGATGTTGGACATGGAGGATGAGGACGATCCCTGGGTCATGTTCTGGGTCGGCTGCTTCGGGGCCACCGCTGTGGGGGTGGCCGGGGCGCTTGACATGCTCCCGCTGGCGCTGGTCGCCGTGCTGCTGGGACCGGCCACCCCGTTCGCCGGGGCGGGGTCAAAGTGCGACAGCCGCATGTTGGCGCCGGATAGCGGGGACTGACCCGGAGGTGTGTAGGGGTCCCCGGGCTCCCCAAGTGGCCTGTGCTGGAGGTCTGGCTGGAATTGGACATGGGGTTCTTCACCGATGGTGGGTTGCCCCCGGGGTTGCTGCTGCTGTGTGTGGCATAGGGGAGTTCACCGGATTGCTGTTGCTGGCAGGGGAGGAGAACTGATTGTTGTGCATCTGGGAGGACGGAGGAACCGAGCCGGGGTCGTGGGGGGGGTCATACTGCCGACACCAGCCCCAGCGCTGGGCCCCGTCCCTGTGGTAGAGTCTCTAAAGGCAGAATTGAGCTGTTTGGTGATTGTCAGTTCCTGTCCTTCAAACTGATTGAGGTATGTCAATGGGGGGGGATGGGGTGGGTTGTAAGTTTTTGAAGGGGTCCTCCATGTCGTCCCGTTTGCGTTTCTGAGCCTGGGCATAGGAGGGGGGGGAGGTTTGCTGCCCGAAGAGTTCATATTGGCACTGTTGGGCTCTGGCGTGAACTGCTCAGGATTTCCGGCCCGATGGAGAGTCACCTGAGGAGGGGCCCCTGCCGTCTTCCTACTCGACGTCGAAGACACAACATTGACACCACTAGTGCTACACATCATCGGACCCGTTCCCACACGGCTGGGCATCATGGGCCCCGACACCATGGGTCCCTGAGGCCCCATGCCTGGCATCATGGGTCCTTCCATCCCCGGCATCATACCCATGCCCATGCTGTGAGGGGGCATGCCGGAGGGCCCTGGGACAAAGCCGGCAGGGCCCATGGCTTCCATTGCCTGAGGGTCCATGGGCATGCCTCGACTGCGCGCTGTGGGAAACATGATGGGGTCCACCCCACCGTCCATCATGGGGCTCGGGGAGGTGGGAGAGCCCACCATGCCCATAGGAGGCACCGGCTGTCGCTTGCCCCCCATGGTGCTGTAGTAGGGCGGGGGAGGGCCGCTAAGCGGGTGCTGCGGTCCCATGCCTCCATCATGGCTGCCTGCTGTGATCGTTGCTGGTGCTGCATCATCTTGGTCTTGCTCTCATAGTACTCCTGCTGCATGCGGACCCAGGCCTGGTGGTGGGGTTCATGTCTCCACTCATCCCAGGCCCTGGTCCCGGACCCTGTCCTCGAAAGTTGGCCGGGTGGCCCGGCTGGAAGGTCCCTCCATGCCATGTGCTGGGCTGGCTGCTGCTGCATCATGTACTGCTGGGACGGGGACATCATGCCCGGGTGGGGGCCTTGGCCGGGGCCCATCCCGCTCATCATGGCCTGGTGCTGGGCTCATCATGGCCTGCTGCTGAGACAGCATCGCCTGCTGGCTGCTCATGTTCCCCCCCATGAACATGTCCGGGGGGCCACCACTGTCCAGCAGACCACGCATCTCTAAACTGCCCTTGATCTTCGACAGTCCCCGCAGCTTTTCAGATCGGTTTTTCAGCTGCTCTGGAGTCAAACTCTCGTTGGGAACCTTGTTCTGCGAGAGGTTGATGTGAGGCATGGACACAGCCCCTCCCGGGCCCACAGCGTCAGGGTTGAACTCATAGGCACTTTCCATCATGGGGAACCCTCCTGGGCCCCCCATGGGGCCGGGGCTCTCCCATCATTCCCTGGGGATACATGGGGTTCGGCCCCGCCCCCGGGCCAGGTCCGTTGGGGCCCACCATGGCGCTGGAGGTCATGGGGGTAGGAGGGCATGCCGGACATGGCCTGCTGCTGCTGGAGGTTGGCGTTCTGTTCCTGCACCCACTGCTCCACAGTGCTGCCCATGCCCACCCCCCCGCCATGCTGTTGGGTGGACACCCCATCCCTGGTCCTCCCATCTCTGGCCCCATGCCCGGCATGCCAGGCTTGCCTGGGAAACCAGGGTAGGTTGGCGTCCTTCCTCCTGGGCCCGGCTTGTTCTGCCCGCGCTGAAACAGTCATCCAAGTACCCTTAGGTTACGTTATCACTTCTGCTGTCCGGCATGTTGTGATGTTACTGTGGTGCATGCCCAACCTGACACACACCAGTGACACACCCAAACAGCTAAAGCCTGTTTCCCTCAAATCTCTGTGGCCATGCTTCTTTTTCTCTTCATTTTTCCCATTTGTTCAGAAATCTGCCACAGCCAACTGTTCTCCAGCAAACCGAAGCGTAAACTATAGTTTTCATTTAAAGTGAAATTTAACAAAAACAACATTTTCAACAAGAAAAAGAAAAAAGAGAACATCCGGACTGTTGTCCTCTACAAGACACCAACACAGAAAGCTTAAAGTTATGTACCAACACACAAACACCACCAAAATGCCCGAGATGAATAAATATTGATAGCAATGCATATAGTGTGAGGATCTGCCACATACACAAAAACTCACTCACACACACACACACACACATCTGGAGATTCAATGCCATGGATCAAAGGGTATGACTTGCTGTCAGCTATGAACTGCATGTCAACAGGATTTGCCACAAGTCGCACATCCTTTCTTGCCAGCATCCCAGTCAAACATTCCTGCTGTTCCCAATCCAATGGCAGCAGTGATGCCTTTTTTTTTTTCCCCAAAACTATTGTTGCCAGTGCCCACATGCAAACCGATTGCTTCCATACCTTTGGGAGAGAAATTAGCTTATGACGAAAGCACAAATGCCCCCCCCCCCCCCCCCCCCCCCCCCCCAAACCCCTCATTCCAGAAGGGGATGACAATCCACTGCACTTCACCTTTTAACTCCCATCTGCCATTACCAATTAGCAACTGATTAGCCATTCAAAGATGACCCTGGATTCTGTTCCCTTACTGATAGTTGGGAAGGCTTGAGTGTACCTTGTGAGGAAGTCAGTCCCAGTGGTCTGCTACAGTGCTATCACCTTATGTATTACTGGATCGTCTGCATGAGAATTAAAAGTCCCCCCTCCCCAACTCGATGGATCCGTGTTTGAATGTTCAACCACTCACAGAGACACGCTGGCCACATCAATCTTCTGGCACACAAGCCTGTGTGCCAGGCCACTGTTGCCAAGTTTGTCCGGCCATTCCAATGTCCAGTCATTTTTCACACGGACATGACACTGACCTGACACAGACTTCACTTTCTTTTTGCCAGATATTTTGTGTGTGTGTGTGTGTGTGTGTGTGTGTGTGTGTGTGTGTGTGTGTGTGTGTGTGTGTGTGTGTGTGTGTGTGTGTGTGCGCGCGCGCATGCGCGCGTGTGCGTGCGTGCGTGTGCACGCATGTGCTTGTTTGATATTCTAATGCTAACTAATTTGACAGTCCATATGCTTTATAATACAAATACATTACAAAAAAAAAAAAAGAGACAAACAAGACTGATAAACAGTAGAATTTAATATCGACCTGTTATTTCAAATAGTCTGGTGTGTCATATTATTAAAAAAAACAAAAAAAGCATTGTCACTTTTCTAATCTTATATCCCTTCACCTGCTTTTTCAAATGCCACTGCCTTTACACTAAGTAATGAACTGCTAATAATTATATGCACGCCCTCATTTCACACCAATTTGTAGTCGAATCGTCCTTCATTACCATTATTTTCATTCATTTCAAGAACTGGCTGTCATACCATGTCGTACCAACCAATGGTCGCAACTGAAAACTGTGAGCTCATATACTAAGCATCAGGAAGAAGAGAGAAAAAACATCAAAGTTTCCTTCAAACAGAAACACCTGAATTCCAACAATGCCCCCTCCCTCCCCCCAAACATACACACACACACACACACACACACACACACACCTCACACTCACACACTTCCAGTCCTCTAGACCCAATACAGCAGGAAAGTGCCTCCATACCTCAGAGGTGAAAGAAATTCTCAAAGGTCTGGTGCTAGCAGGAAAGTCTGGTGCTAGCAGAAAAGTCTGGTGCTAGCAGAAAAGTCTCCAGCTAGCAGAAGAAGTCTTGAGCTAGCAGGAAAGTCTGGTGCTAGCAGAAAAGTCTGGTGCTAGCAGGAAAGTCTGGTGCTAGCAGAAAAGTCTGGTGCTAGCAGGAAAGTCTGGTGCTAGCAGAAAAGTCTCATGGCAACAACCACATCAGTGCACTGACCTGATTCATGGCCTGCTGGGAGGAGTGCTGCTCCATGTGGTAGCTGATGATGTTCTTGTACTTGCCCTGCTTGACGCTCTCGGCCGCCTGGTTGGCCATGGCGGAGTTGAAGACGAAGATCTGCGACTGCTGCTGGATGAACCCGGGCACCGACAGGTCGGGTCTGGCGGAGGGTGCCCCCGGCCCTCCCGGAGTGCCCATACTCCCTGCTCCGGCCGGTGACTTCTTGTTGTCACTGCCCACCGACATGGGGCCCCCGTTCTCTTCCTTGATGCCTGAGAATATCAGACACTACTATATTATATTTGATGCCTGAAATATCCACACAAACAATTAGGCATTTCAAGAAACTACTACTGATGCCCTGAGATATCCACAGAAAGAATGAGAATTTCAGAAACTACTATAATTATCTTGATGCCTGAAATATCCACGGACAGAATGAGGAATTTCAGAAACTTACTGCAGCTGGTCTTTAGCTCTCTACAAACAGGGCATGGGGCCTTTGCTATGGCAGCATACATTACAGAAATGCAAAGCAGTGTGACAGTATACATTACAAGAGACAAAAAATTGCAGTAAATTTTGATTAGGAAAGAGACAGACAGAGAAACACACTGAGACACAGAGAGAGGGGGGGGGGGGGGGGGGGGTGTGAAGAGAAAAACAGAGGGGAGTGGGAGAGAGACAGGAAGGGCGGGAGGAAAGAGTGAGAGAGAGACAGAGCAAGAGAGAGAGGTACAAGGATGGCAGGCAGGGGAGACAGAAAGAGTGAGAGAGAGGGAGGGGGAGAGAGAGACAGAGACAGACAGAGAGAGAGAGCAAGAAGAGAGAGACAAAGGGAGGGAGAGAGAAAAGAAGAGAACAGTGAGAAGAGAAGTGAAGAGAAGACAGAGAAGAGGTCCAGAGAGAAGACAGATGTGAACTTCTACTAATGGTCTGCCACTGACCACACCATGAAACCAGTTTCTCAGGCAAGGAGCAGGTTCATATCCCATTAATCCCTTTTCTGGATCTCTTTCTTTTTCCTTTCAATGTTTTTGACACACACACTTAGCACATAAGCTGGAAATTCAACTGTTTTTATTCCCATCTTAATTACCGATTATTATCAAGTTGGCAACCGAGATACATCATCAAAGCATTGCTATCCTAAATGAATGAAAGTAATCATAGCTGTGGCACAAGCGTCAGTCAGTCATGACTGCATCTTACAGTTTTTTTTACCTATGTTCACAACATGCTTTTGGCGTAAATTAATGCGAGACAACATGCTCTGTGTGTGTGCGTGTGTGTGTGTGTGTGTGTGTGTGTGTGTGCGCGCACAGACGCGCGTGTTTGTGTGCATGCATGCATATTTTCGCATCCAGGGCGCATGTGCGCTTTTATAAAGATTTGGAAGATGTTGGCCCCCCTCCCAGTCTCAAAACAATTCTGAAGTTGGTATTTTCTTCTTCTCCCATCTGTCATTTCCAAGACTGTGGAAGAACTGCCTGTTTTTTTGTACAAGGCAGTCTCTTAAGCTCTCTCTCTCTATTTCTGTCTCTGTGTTCCTCTCTTTGTCATTCCGCTCCACATAATTTTGGGCCAGCATGAATAAAAATCTAAACGTCAAGTAATACATCATTTTCACCTATGATGTAAAACAGGAAGCTGACAACTTAACTGCTGTAGACAAGAAATGTGAGACGGAACGTGACCTACAAAGCAGGAACTGAAAAATTCCGCTCCAGAACGATAAAAACTGCTGTACCGTAATTAACAGTGCAAAAAAAATGGGTCAGAAATGACTCACAAAGCCCTGAACGGGAAGGAAAAAAATAATAAAGCTGACAATAATGTACGGAGGGGAAAAAAAAAAAAAAAAAAAAAAAAAAAAGAGACACGATTCCCAAACCAAGAGCTTGAAGGAAAACAACTGTCCTTAATTAATGTAAAATGAAAGAATCAGACATGATTCGCAAAGCAGGAAGAAGAGGGAAGACAACAAAAACTGTCCTTGATATTCAAATAATGCGTCAGACGTGACTCACAAAAGCAGGAACTGGAGAAAAGACAACAAAAGTGTCCTTCATGTTAACAGAATAGATCAGACATGAATCGCAAAGTAGGATCAGGATGGAAGACTGCAGAACTGTCCTTACTGTAAAAAGAATGGAGTCAGACTTAGACATGACCTTAAGCAAAGAAACAGGAGGGAAAAAGGATTGAATTTGCAATAATGTTTATAAAAAAAAAAAAAAAAAAAAAAAAAAAAAAAAGTGTGTGTGTGTGTGTGTGTGTGTGTGTGTGTGTGGGGGGTGTGTGTGTGTGGGGGGGGGGGGGGGGGGTGGGGGGGGGGGGGGGGGGGGGGGGGGGGGGGGGGGGGGGGGGGGGACAGACATGACACACAAAGCAAAGGCAGGACATAAAAGGACAGAACTAATGGTAATAAATATAAAGCGGGAACAGACAGGAAAGAACAGAACTGGCTGTAATATAAAAGCAGGGAACCGACAGGAAAGGACAGAACTGGCTGTAATATAAAGCGGCAAACAGACAGAAAGGACAGAACTGGCTGTAATATAAAGCAGACAGGAAAGAACAGACTGAAATAAAGCGGGACAACAGGAAAGGACAGAACTGGCTGTAATATAAAGCAGGAAACAGGCTGAAAAAGGACAGAACTGGCTGTAATATAAAGCAGGAACAGACTGAAAAGGACAAAACTGGCTGTAATATAAAGCAGGAACAGAATGAAAAGGACAGAACTGGCTATAATATAAAGCAGGAACAGACAGAAAGAACAGAACTGGCTGTAATATAAAGCAGGAATAGACTGAAAAGGACAGAACTGACAATAATATAAAGCAGGAACAGACAGAAAGGACAGAACTGGCTGTAATGGTTTAAAAAAAAAAAAAAAATAAAGTCAAGACATGACTGTCACAAAAGCAAGAACAGGAGGACCAAAAAAAAAAAAAAAAGACAGAACTGGCTGTAATGTTTAAAAAAAAAAAAAAAAAAAGAAAGAAAAGACAGGAAAAAAAAAGAGTCAGACGTGACTGATAAAGCAAAGACAGGACAGAAAAGGACAAATTGGCTATAATGTTAAAAAAGACAACAAGACTCATAAAGCAAGACCAGGACAAAAAAAAAGGGACATAACTGGGTATAATGATAAAAGCAGGGACATGATGGATGGGGACAGAACTGCTGTACTGTTAAAATAAATAAATCAACAATAATAAAAAAAAAAAAAAAAAAAAAAAAAAAAAAAAAAGTCTGACATGACTCATAACGCAGGAACAGGATGGAGAAGGACAGAACTGCTGAATATAATAAGAAAGGGCCCAACATGACTCACAAAAGCAAGGACAGAAAAGGACAGAGCTGGCTTTAGTACACAACCAATGGAGCAGACATGACTCACACAAAAGCATGGAACAAAAGTGGCAAATTGGCTTCATTGTTTAAAAGAAAAAAAAAAGGAAAGGAAAAAAGGAAAAAAGGGCACATGACCCACCAGGCAGACAGCCATACCCATCAAACCAGGCAGACATGACCCATATCAAACCCACCAAACAGGCAGACAGGACCCATGGACCCACCAAACCAGGCAGATAGGACCCATCAAACCAGGCAGATAGGACCCATCAAACCAGGCAGATAGGAGCCATCAAACCAGGCAGATAGGAGCCATCAAACCAGGCAGATAGGACCCATCAAACCAGGCAGATAGGAGCCATCAAACCAGAACAGGAAAAGGACAATGTAAGGCACCATTTAACAGAGAGGGTTCACATACAGCACATGGCCTCCAAACCCTCTGCCCAAGGATTTCCTGGGCTAAATGGCACGACACCGAATAACTACGTGATCAACTGATGGTACACACGTAACAATAAAAACTAACAGTGATCACGCATGCCAAGATTAAAAAAGGAAAAAAAAAAAAAAAGAAAATTCATGACTCTAGAGGTGGGGGAGGAGTGGAAGGTACAAATCAACAGTACAGGAAACACAACAGTCTGTGCCTTTGTGCACCTGTGACACACTGTGCAACAGCAATTCAGCTGCTTTCTTCACCCTATTTCCAAGCCGTTTTCATTCATATTTCATGTTGTTCTTTAGGGGTGGTGGAGGTGGGGTGAGGTGGTGGGGGGTGGGAACCAGGGAGTGGAGGTCATGTTCTACAGACTTCCAACAGCAAAAATGGGAAAACAGACCAAATGAAATATATATATATATAAAAAAAAAAAAAAAAGAAAGAAAGAAAGAAAGAAAAAAAGACAGAAAGAGAACCAGGAAATCAGCTGAAAAAGAGGACAACTAACATGTTTGACTGGCATTATGCATGTGTGTAAGCATAATTTACACGCATACACATAACTGAATCAAGACAAACACACATCAAAGTGCTTTCACTCTTCCAAGCAGGACTGCTACATGTTCTGCCATTAGTGTCATCAACCTAATCTTTCAACTGCTCAGCAACAAAACAAAACACTGTCACAACAATGACCACAGACTATAATAAACCGCAGCCATTGTAACTCACTGCTGCATGTCTTTCTCTCACACTCTAAAATTCAAAACGTTGATATTATATCTGTTTACTTCTGTACTTTAAATAACCCTTTTGAGAATTTCAGTTTTATGCTCACGTGACCTTCTATCCTAGGGAAACAACATTTAGGCTTAACCATTCAACTAGATACACAGTCCATTCTTGTATACTGAATCTAGTAAAAACAGTGTTGTTTTTCTCCATGAAATTTAGTTTTTGAAACAGACGTACTGAAACTGGTAAAAACAGTTCAGTTTTCTCTCTGATACTGTTAGTTTAAGACTGATCTACAGGGGTGTATTTCAAAAAAAAAAAAAAAAAAAAAAAAAAGGTGCAAGCAGAGTTGTCTTTTTCTCTGATTCTTTTAGTGTCTGAGAAGGATATCTCTACCTAATCTATACCATTCCTTCTACTGCTACAATCACCGCTACTCTATAAACTGATCAAATTCTGAAGCATTTGTAGTGAAACTATACACTGTCAATGACCCCTTTTGCTTTTGCTTTGAGAATTATTAATACATCAAAGGCAAGCACTTTGTCTTTTCTGTAGTGTCACATCTTTGCTTTTTAGATAATTACTGTTATATCTATCAATAAAAATGTTTGATGGAGCGAGCGTACGGTTTGCAAAGCGTTTTTTTTTTTTTTTTTTTTTTTTTTTTTTTTTGGGGGGTGGGGGTGGGGGGGGGGGGGTGTTATCCTGCTTTTGGAAACAGCTGAATTTTGTCATGTAACACATGTGCGGATACGACCTGAAAAATGGATCTTTCTTTGTTTTAATGATTTGAGCTCACTGCGCAATAATGAGCATGAAAATTTTCAGTGACTTGACATTAATTAATCTTTCATGCTTTTTATCTTTGTTTCTTAATAATACTCACCAATTTCATTTTCATACACTTGTATTACTTTCATAATTTTTTTTTTTTAATTTGCAAAAATATTTCATTCTTTCCAAATAACTTTGCTGTTCTCTTTTTTCAATTTTGATGTTATTCTTGGAACTCATATATTGTTATGGAAGTAAACGTAAGTCTTTGATGCATTTACGCCATAGACAAAACAGTAGTCTTAATACTACTTGGTATCAGCTTCTGTACAATGAAAACAACTGTAAAGATTTAAAGTTTCACATTTAATACAAGAGTTTCAATACGACTATACTTTCAAGTCTGGAAGCGTGTTATTCTGTTTATATATCTCCCATTAATCTAACAGGCCGTCTCCAAAGAAACAGCTTTTCAAATATTCCTACTTAATTCAAGTCTTCAAATACTGAATCAAAGTCTTTGTCATGTGCGAAACTTGTGAACAGTCTTGTTAAGTTTTTGTGCTAAATACAAGTGTCTGCAAACAATGTAATCAATTAATTGAATACAAAAAAGAGGGGTATTGTGTGCTGAATTCATTACACAGTGAACGGATAAATAAGTTCAGCAAAGTTACAAAAATAATTTTTCACTTTTTTTTTTTTTTTTTTTGCTGCTGATCACAAAAAAAAACACCTTCAGGTCCTTGGCATATAAATACATATACATATATACAGGTGCAAAATGGCATACTGACACAGACAAGCAAAGAGAAAGGGCAAATGTGTAGCATGCAGATGCAACAGCACCGAACGAAAGCCTGATACTAGAGAAAAACTGTTACTGCTGACAAAGGTCCATTACAATGCATTTTGAACATCCAATGTGAACATCATCACCCTCCCCTAATCATGTGCGCTCTACTAGCTTCATTTTCAAAAGGCAGAATGATGGAACGTGACAATTTATATGATGCCACCTGTCCCAATGTTAATGACTCCATTGTCATGTTGGTAGGAAGTTAAACGATGAGCTCTTCTTAAGATCTGACAATCAATAACTATCAATAACTGGAGCAGAACTAGGACCACAGACAATTGTAAGAGCTTTTAACATCTCAGCAGAAAAAAAAACACCGACTTTAAAGGTATTTCATTTAACAAACAACAGGTGTCATTAAACAGGTGCAAACGAAAAGGTGGGGAAAACGAAACAAGCAAGAGGAGGTAATAAATACCACAAGATGAAACAATTCAAAAGTGCTGTTGTTGTTGTACATAATTTTTCAATCTGGGTTTAAAGAGAATCTGAGATGGTGTAAAAGCACTACGTTGTAAAAGCACTACAAAGTCATCACAACAAGCCTTCATTCCTGAGAGTCAATGAGTATACCAGTAGGTGAGTAGCTCAACTCCCAAGGCGATACAGAAGGATTCTGCCTGACACAACACACAAAGCCCAAAGCATGCAAGCTAGGCAGGTGGCTGCAAAGAAACGGAGAGTACTTACCCTCAGTTACAATTTTGTTCTTATTGCTATCCTCTGACTTAGGAGTGTCTGGAGAAGAAGGCAGACATTGTACTATTAGTAGTAAAAGACACTAGGGAAGAAAAACAACCAACCAATAACATGGACATCAGTACAAAAAGGACACATACAGCACACAAAAGAATGAATAAAAAAAAAAAGATCTGTAATCACTTCAGTGAACCTATGCCATTAAACTACAAGAAATAAAAAATAATAATTTCACAGAACATTGATCTTGTTTGCTTTAGTCAATTTTTTTTTCTCAAACACATTTTACTAAAAATAGTAAAAAAGAAAGCACTAGGACCAGCCGCCATGGCGAAGTAGTTAGCGTCGCGGACTCCCGGCTGGGAGGTCGTGGGTTCGAATCCCATCAGAGTCATGTGGGTTTTTCTGCCTCGACCGGCTCCTACCCAGAGTTGAGTTTGCTGCGGACTCAGTTGGGAAGACTGGGACCACACAGTCGAGTTTCATCCACTTAATGGATGCGTTTCTGAGAGTGTTGCTCAAAGTTCCTGACCAACACTGCAGGTGCCTGTATCTCTCGGGCCTGGTTGACGCCGGGATATATTATGAAAGGAAGTGTAGAGTACAGCCCTGTCATGTAGTCTCAGATCGAAATGGAAATCCGTAGCATCATCTTCATCATCCTCATTCTCATCGATCAGCATTAAAAAAAAAAAAGTCTCAAATTCTGTGGCCCTTCATGCCCTGCTCTCATGGTGAACTCAGTTTCGATGTCTTCTCCACGTCTGTGGCCTTGGTTTGGTTCCGTCGGGGTCACCGGTATCGGCGAGTCCATGGGAGCTGTCGTTGGACGGACGTGGTGGCGCCCTCCGGAGGGAGAGCTCACTCGCGCCGGCTCCCGCGACTAAGCAATTATTGTCGTCAGTAGGGGGCTTAGTAGGTGGCGTCCTGCGTATGCTAGATCAGAACAGGCGCCACTGAACACCACCGAAGTGACTCGGCGGCGGTGCAGTGTCTCCTCCGGTGGGTTGCCTCTTGGCGGCTTGACATTGACTGCTCCCTGTGGATTGCCGGTGCCGGGGCTGCTGCGGCGGGACCGGCCGGGGCTGTGGCTGTGGACAGGGTGTCGGAATGAGCGGCATGGGTGCACTGCCTCTGAGGTGGCACAGATGTTGGGACAGAAAAAAAAAAAAAAAAGCACTAGGAAGTTCTCTCTATTTTTTTTCCCTTGGGGGAGCGAAGAAGAGTGGGGAAGACGTGGGGGAGGGGGGCACAAAGTTTGAATTTCAACCCTTTTCATTCTCTTTTTATATGCATACATAAAGGCAAGCTTTGTGACCTCCAGATTAACTCTTAAACACACACACACACACTACACACACGCAAATGCAAGGGCTTGTAATACAAAAGCCCCACCCTTATGCAGGGAGTACGTGCTATTACCCAAATTGGTGGATGTGATGTGTCAGCGACTCAAATATTTTTGATGAGGAAACTGCGTCTTCTGCTGCAGCATGCATCCACTTGATGGTGTGAAGAAGAAGAAGATGATGATGATGATGATGATGATGATGGCGATGATTTATATCTCCAATACAGTTTTGACATTGGAACACTAATCAGATATCTGACAAAGTAACACACAGGTCTTGCATTACATTTACCGTAACACCATCATGTCAATCACTGGTGCAGAGTGTAGCACGTAATGTGTGTGTGTGTGTGTGTGTGTGTGTGTGTGTGTGTGTGTGTGTGTGAATGCAACATTCCTCCACCTGGCCGACAGGAGAACTTCAGCAGACACACATGACATCAAGACAGGAACTGATCAACCTGCATTAATGTCTTCCTTGCTTCTTGATTTTTCGCTCCTAGATTGAAAAAAAAAAAAGAACAACAAAAAAAAGTAAGAAATAAAACCGAAGAAACGCTGACAAGAAGTAATTCCCCTCCCTCCTACACAGACATGCATACAAACAACAACAAACGCACACACACACACACACACACACACACACACGCACGCATGTACACACACACACAGATCATACGCTAGATACAGGCAAACAACCCATTTACACCTTGAAACGGAATAATTTTAGTCCAAAGAGCCTGACTTGTGATGGCTTGCTCTTCAAACCTCTCTGATCAGCTTTTTCTCAAAGTTCCCCAATTCTTTTTATGAAGAAAGCAAAAGCAGCCTTCCTAGTCTTTCTGCTTGCCAATGATGTTTGAGCTAGGAAAAGGCACATGAGAATGCTCTAGTTCTCAGGTCAGAGATCAACTAAAAAAAAAAGAGAATAACTTGAAGGCTTGGAAGACCTGCTGACCTTGAGGGGTCAGAGTTAGGGAACCACAGGAGGAAAGGGGAGGGTGCAGTGAAGAGAGGGCAGTTTGGCTTTCAACTGGCAGCAGTTCTAATCCTGTTGAAGGTTCAGACAACAATTATTGTGAGGCCTATGAAGACAGTGCACTTTCTGTACAATCCACATCGCACATATGCACAATCCATATTGCACCATTTGGGTTTTATTCTGCAGTGCTTTATCATCCCTCCTCAAAACTGACCCTTCAAATTCCACAATTTTAAACATTGTATCGACATGCTGGATTCCCCCCCCCCCCCCCCTCCCCCAACCCCCACCTCCTCCTTAAATTCAGAACTTTGAGAACATTTTCTAAAATCAGGAAATCCCAGAAAAATCTGAGAGGGTTTGCAGTTGTGTAGGTTTCATTTTTGGTTTCATGCAAAGTGAATTCACTTAGTGAATGAAATGAAAAGCTGGCAAGCAGAAGTTTTTCTTGGACTGATGGGCATGCTACTCGCTTGAAATTTGGTCTGCCCCTCATCTGTCGCAGTCACACTCTGCGGGTGCAATTACAGCTCAAGAACTCTTGTCTCCGGAATTTTTTTTTTTTTTTTTTTAACCCATTTTTTCCCTTTTTTTTCTTCTCCTTTCTTTCTTTTCCTTTAAAAATTAAAAGAGTTCATCATATTCATCGAACGTTCACCAAACATGTGCACAAAATACAGTGAAATCAGATGGGGAATGAGATCTGACAGTCCAGTGAAATTTTCCTCTTGTGTACAACAGATTTTTTTTTTCTTTCTATTCATGAACTCCAAGCTCGTTCTCTTCAACATGCCTCGGGAAAAACTCCTAACTGACAAAGTGTTACTGCCAGTATCTTATCACACACTTCCACCCCGAACTGAGGCTTGAAATTCACTGTAAAGTTCTGAAACTATTGCTTCCCTACCTCTTTTTTTTTTTGGCTGTCCCAACTCTGTGCCACCTCAGAGGCAGTGCACCCAAACCGCTCATTCCGACACCCACCCCGTCCACAACCACAGCCCGGTCGGCCCCGCTTCAGCCCCCGGCACCGGCAATCCACAGGGAGCAGTCAGTGTCAAGTCGTCAAGAGGCAACCCCACCGGAGGAGACACTGCACTGACGCCGAGTCACTTCAGGAGGGCGCCACCACGTCCGTCCAACGACAGCCCCCCCATGACTTGCCGATACCGGCGACCCCGACGACGGAACCAAACCAAGGCCACAGACGTGGAGAGGACATCAAAATTGAGGTCACCATGAGAGAAGGGCATCAAGGGCCACAGAATGTGAGACACATTTTTTTATGCTGATCGATGAGAATGGGGATGATTAAGATGATGCTACGGAATTCCATTTCGGTCTGAGACTGCATGACAGGGGCTGTACTCTACGCTTCCTTTCATATATATATCCCGGCATCAACCAGGCCCGAGAGATACAGGCACCTGCAGTGTTGGTCAGGAAATTTTGAGCAACACTCTCAGAGACGCATCCATTAAGTGGATGAAACTCGACTGTGTGGTCCCAGTCTTCCCAACTGAGTCCGCAGCAAACTCAACTCTGGGTAGGAGCCAGTCGGGGCAGAAAAACCCACATGACTCTGATGGGATTCGAACCCACGACCTCCCAGCCGGGAGTCCGCGACGCTAACCACTTCGCCACGGCGGCTGGTGCTTCCCTACCTCTTTGAAAACTCTTGAGACACATCCTGCTCTACAACCCTTGGACGTGCCTCTTCTTTGGTTCATTTCAAACTTTCTTTTTTTTTTTTTTAAGTCGAGAGTTTTCTGAAATTTTTGCCAATATAAAGCCTTCAGGCAAAAGTGATTTTGACACTTCGACTCTAAGCCCATTATCCAGAAATGACTCAATATGAATTTGTGTTTCCACGGCCATCTCTTTTGATGTTGCTGTACTAGATCTAAGCAGATTTAACTTTGAGCAGACACGAGTCATTCCACTTTCAGACACTCAGACAAAAAAGAGCAGACTTTATATAATTACACTACCAAATGTCAAACACATCTTTTTGTATCACAACAATGATTTCAAATCTGAAAATCACAGAAGAGAATTGTTTCAAAGTTGGGGTTCAGGAGGGGAGGGGGGGGGGGGGGTGTGTGTGGTGTGTGGTTCTTTCGTCCCTTGAGGCTAATAATAAGACTGCTGCACCCCAGATGAAAAATCTACTCTTACTTCCGCATTAAAAAAAAAAAAAAAAAAAAAAATCGAACTATGTACTTGGACCTATTTTCAACACTCCCAACTCCAGTCACCACCCTTTCTGGCTAACTACAAATTCTGCTGATCTTATCTTTATACCATGCTATGACTTCATAATCAGCTATTTCAGTCATTTTACTATCTTCCTTCTATGAACTTGAATGTTGTTACCCTATCTAAACCAATTAGTATTATGGTAACAAAACAAAAAAAAAACGTGATTTACAAGGATTTTCTGTTTACACAAGCAAGTCTACACATAAATTACCTTCATAGTTCTGAAATGCAACATTAGGTATGGATAGGAATACAATCATCGGAATTAAAACAACACTGTACAATTCAAATATTCAAAGCAAAACTTTAAAAAAAAAACAACTAGATTAGTAGATTGATGAGAAGAAAACAAAAGAAAGAAAATACTGCGGTCAAAGTAAGAGATACACTTGAAAGAAGAACAAAATGTATATCCCACTGCCCTTTCCCCACCAACGGGGGGGGGGGGGGGGGGGGGGGGGGGGGGGGGGGGGGAGTTAAAAAAAAAAAAAAAAAAAAAAAAAAAAAAGGGTTCTCACTAAACCAACCAGGCAAGCAAGCAACTTACCAGCTTCTCCGTTGGCCATTTTGTTGGAGGGGGGTTTGACGTCCAGGCTGCTGGCTAAAGGCGGCTTAATGTCCGGCGTGCTGGAGGGCGGCTTGATCTCTGGCGTACTCCCGCGCTGTGACCCTTGGCTTCCTCCTTCACCTCGTCCTTGATGTCCCGAACACTGGCGCCACCGTTCACGTCCTTGTTCTTGGCCGATTCCTTCAGCACACCTGCCTTCAGTCGCTCCTTCATTGTGCTGGTGGAGGGTGCAGGACACAGTGACAGTGGCAGTGGCAGCGGCGGGGCACAGGCGATCCACATCACAACAGGCGTCAAGAAAACACACAGCAGGCCTTGCTTCTCTCTTTGAGGGGCGTTGTGGAGGTGAAACAAACCACAGTGTGGGCTTTCTGTGTGGGAATCTTTTAATTCCTTTCTTGATCTCTCGACGGCTTCTTTCGGCTCTCCCTCATTATTCCATGAACGATGACGGTCAACTCATAGCTTCAAGATTCAGTTAGGACGCCATTCGAGAGAACAGGTGTTGCAAAACACACACTGCAAGTGATGCTTCGTTTTGTTTTGTTTTCAAAAAGCTGATGGAAAAACCCTGGCAGTGTACACTGAACAAAGCCACACGACACCCAGTCTGCTTCTGCACAGAGAGAGAGAGTGGTCTTGGAAGCCAAGTGTCTGTCACATTTCTGGGCTGTTGCCCTGCACTGGGGGCCAACTCAGGGGTTGCTGGCAAAGTTGAGCGAGAAGCAATCCCCACCTTCCCCACCGATCACTGTCTCACATCACACACTGCTTGCTCCCTGCCCTGTGGCTTATGTCTGCAGGCCCTTCACTTTGGGGTCCAGCATCTGCACACACACACACACACACACACACACACACAGGGTCATCGTGTGAAATGGACAGTACTCATAAACACCGTGAAGGATCTATCATTCCTTTTTTCCTTTGCTGAGAAAGGATTCCAAGCCAGACACTCGTACAGTTCCAACATACAGGTACGTTTCAAAGCGAGGTGACTGCTTGCGCAAATCCAACCAAAAGAAAAAACAAACTACTATCTTGTTGGACGGAAGGGACTAACAGATTATCTAACAAGACAACACACAACACGTTTCAACCCCCCAGGTCTCCTTCAGGCAAGATACACTAAAGTCAGGGCAATGAAAAAGAAGATGTGCAATCACTTCCCTCCTCACACCAGGCGCAAAATGGATATTGAATGAAAACCAGGCTGCTGGGAAGGAAACAGTGCGAGATAAAATACTACTATATCAAATAATGATAGTAGTAGTAGTAGTAGTAGTAGTAATAATAACAATAATAGTGATAATGATGATGAAAAACACAGGTATGTAAGTGCATGCGCACATGTAAACTCTTCCATACACACCCCAGTGCATGCAGCTGTATCATGGTCATGCAGGAGGCTGAACTGCCTCAAGACTTACGCTTTACCCCGTCTGTGAACAGACTGCTTTAGAACCAATGGCCTTGGCACCTTTTCTGGTTCAGATTTTACATCTGTACACACTCGTGAACATATACACACAATGCTCAAACATACCTTTGATCATAAAGTTTCCAAGCAACTGTATTCGTACCAAGGATTACCACTGTAACTCTACCACACTCGTTTTCCCTTCCCTGTCTTCTGTTCCCTTTTTGACCGATGTTACTTTTTAACCAAGGTACTAGGGGGCCAGATAGGTCAGTTAGTAGAGCGCCGGACTTGTAATCTAAGGGTTGTGGGTTCGAATCTCCACCGGGCTGTTTTGGTACAGGGGGGATTTTTCCCTTGGAGTTAACATTAGTTCTGACTCCATTTCCCGTACAGTCCTTCGAATGAGACCATAAACTGCGTTCTGTGTGTGAACGCAGGTATAACATCTTGCACACACATAAAATCCTGTATGGATGACACGTTACACATAGCATGCACCTTCCCTGAAGATGGAGTATGGCTGCCTTAATGGCAGGATAGAAAACGGTCATACACACAAAACTCCCATTCCCTTTGATGGGTAGATGGAATTAATACTTGCCTGTCCATATAGGGAGTGTCCGCAGGAGTATCAGCCTGCGTACGCAGAAGACCAAGGTACTGATGAAATCTTAGAGAAAACTTTTACTGTAATGTTACTTTTTGAAGGGGCGGCACTTGATAAGGCAATTTTCATTCCAGAGGTTTAAAAACTCACAAGATCCAAACTGACTGACCTATCACTCACCATGGTATTGACGAACTCTTAAACATAACTTTCACTTTAACATTATTTCTAAAAGGGGCAGAAAACACGCCAGTTCTTTTCCATCTAACACAATTCCAGCTCACCAAAATCCAAGTACTTGATAAACCTGTTATTTTTACTTTTCTTCTTCTTTCTTTTTTTTTTTTTTTTCGTTTCTGAACCAAAGTACTTTAAGAAGTCCTTAAAACATTTAAATCACAACAATACTTTCTTAAGGTCTTGGGGGGGGAAAGGAAGTAAGGGGTGGTAGTGGTGGGAGGGAGATTCAAAAAGAGGATCACCAAGATAGACAGGAGATGGGAGGAATGGCACACCACCACTGGCACGGCAGCGATGTTTAGACAACTTAAAAAACAACAAAAGAAAAAAAAAAAAAAAGAGGGAGTGCAGCAGATCCCCCCCCCCAAAAAACCGAAGAAGCACAGTGGCACAGGAATGCCTCCGCCTCCTCTCCTAAACCCCCCCCCCCCCCCCCCCCCCTTGCCTTCCTGCATCATGCATGGCAAAGACATTTTACATTCCCTTAAAAAAAAAAAAAAAAAAAAAAAAAAAAAAAAAATCTGATCCATCACAGAGGCTGGCTGCACTCCCACAACATTATTGGGGGTGGAAGTGGAAGGGGGGGGGTGGGGGGGGGGTTGGGGGATAAACAGCAAGGATGAGAGAGAGAGAGAGAGAGAGAGAGAGAGAGAGAGGGAGAGAGAGAGAGAGTGCGTGTGCATGTGCGTGTGTGTGAGGGTGGAAGAGAGAATTTGACACATATATTAGAGGGGAAAGGTGGGGCAACGTAAGAGGGATTCTGGAAGAGGGAGGGGGACAAGTTCAGAGAGGACTGAAAAATCTGGTTTAAAAAAAACACATTTGGGAGAGGAGGGGGGGGGGGGGGGGGGGGGGGGTAATGGTAATGGTAATGTTTGCTTATAGCCCAGCCAACCGCAAAGGGCCATATCAGGGCTGTCACCGCACTGAAGTTAAGTGGGGTGGGGGCAGGGGGGGGGGGGGGGGGTTGATCTGAAGGAAATTTGAGGGGGATGGAGGAAATGGAGTTCTGTTCATCTTGTGCGCTCAGAAATCAGGCACAGCTGGCGAAAGCCCTCCGCAATGGGTTGAGTGTTTCTGGGTTTCACTTTCATGACGAAAACCGTGCTTCAGTGTAGAGCTCTGGTTTCATTCGTTGGCCCGGACAGGCCTTATCTTGTTGTTTCGTTTTCTTTTGCTTACAATCAATCAAAGATAGTTCAAAGGCATCCTGTGACTTCTATACCCTCAAAGACATCCTGTGACTTCTATAAACCCATTACAGCTGCTGCATACTATAAGCAGCCATGTTTGAGACAGCATCTGCTTTTTGCTCTGTGATGTGTACACACACACACACACACACACACACACACACACACACACACACACACACACACACAACAGAGCCAGAGACTCCTCTTGTCATACAAACACTATCAGGTGCACACACACACACACACACACACACACACACACACATACAAATACAAATGGGTTCGTATCCCACACACACTCTCTCTCTTTACGCCAAATTCTGTCTTGACTAACACACACACACACACATCATACACACATAAAACACACACATACAGACACACACACACACACTGTACTGCTCAGAAAAACTAATTTCAAGATTGCAGTGGAGCTAATCGGCTCTATCACAAACACACAAAGAATGCCAGCCAGGCCACAGAGCTGCATCTCCCACTCTCACTCACTGCTGTAACAGTAGCAGCAACAGAGCTATTGGACAATACACCACAACAGCAGAAGTGGGGGGAGGAGGCTGAGACATGGCAAGCAGAGAGAGCAGCAAGCAGCCAGCAAGTTTATTCCCTCCCTGCAAGAAGCATGGCAAAGAGGTATGACTGACTTACTGCCGACTTTGTGCAACAAGCAGGGAAACAAAAAAAAAAGGCACACACACACAGGCCTGTAACAGCTGCAGGTCAGAGTAACCAGCACTTAACACTGTCCATCAGATCCCCCCCCCCCCCCCCCCCCCCCCACCACCACCAGATGCCCACTAGATGCCCATCTCTTTAAAAAGTGCACCTACCACATCTGTCCAGTTTGTAGCTTTCCCCCCCTGATGGCCTGGCTCAGTCAGGTGGACACTGCCACTTTTGACCCCCCCCCCCCCCCCCCCCCCCCCCCCCCCCTCCCCCCCATCCCCCCCCCCACACTTGCCTCTTACATGATTCTGCCCCAGACTGGTCCCCTTACTGATATGTTGCATGCTATTCTGCTTGAGTGGGCTAGGCGGATGATGCTGGGGAGTCAGACTGGTCCCCTCCCTGCAGGCTATACTCCTATCACCCACTGCATAGTCAAGGATGCTGGGGATAAAAGGGTCCACTGCAACTTTGTCCCAGTTCGAGCAGGGTCCCATGATCAATGTACATCCGTCTTCATGATCAATTCAAATCTGTGTTCATGCTCAATTACGATCAGGGTCCATGCTCAATTTAAATAAAGGTCTATGTTCAATTTAAATCAAGGTCCATGCTTAATTTAAATAAGGTCTATGTTCAATTTAAATCAAGGTCCATGATCAATTACAATCAGAGTCCATGATCAATTTCAATCAGAGTCCATGATCAATTTGATCAATCAGGGCCCATGATCAATTCAAATCAGGGTCAATGCTCCATTCAAATTCATGTACATGAGGAAAAGCCTGTCACTACCAAACAACAGAGGCAACAAACAGAGCAACTGTCAATCCTAGAGCACCTGCTTCAAATCCCTGCAGTGTGTGAACAAATGGATTACTAAGCGGAACAGCTCTCCCGACCCTTGACTCGCCACAAAGTATGTGCTAATCTGCCAACAGCGCAAGAAGCAGCATGACATCCACAGTGAGTAAACAGATATATACTTGTAAAGAGCTCAGACAAACAGTCGCTACCACTCCACAATCCCTGTCTGATTTACATATTAGCATATCCGTTAACATGTGGCAACCCAAAACAGACGGCAAAGGAAAAGTACTGAACTCGGGAGAGAATGAGCGAGAGAAGAGAGAGAGAGAGAGGGGGGGGGTTACAAAAACAAATGAAGTACAACAGGCACTAGCCTAGCTTTTTTTATTTGTATGCAGTCTATCTCACTCTCTCTCTCTCTCTCTCTCTAATAAACCCACTGCTGTTGATAATGTATATACATTAAACACATGGGTGAAAGCTTCTCTAGCTGAAAATAAGGAGCGGCGCCAGTGTCCAGGAGCTGCGTAGGTGCCAGTAGGGTGCACATAGGCAATGCCTCACTCTGAAGGTTTGGGGGCTGACCCACTCATCCCCCCCCTCCACCCCCCCCCC
>JADBJO010000959.1:235312-237812 GCA_016801955.1 Conus betulinus | reverse complement strand
TCCCACCTTGTAAATCATAGCGCCGGGTGGGTGGCGGCGGAGCGGGCGCGCGCAATAGAGGCCACAAGGTCGATATTAGCGGTGGTGTTGATGATGTCCCCACCAAGCGCGTACAAGAGAGAGAGAGAGAGAGAGAGAGAGAGAGAGAGAGAGAGAGAGAGATGGTGGGGTCGGTAGGCAAGCATAGAGATGTAGGGAGGAAGGGACAGAGAGGGGGGAGGAACGGAGGCATAGAGAGAGAGAGAGACAGAGCCGGAGGGAGGAAGAGAAGGGGGTCGGTATGCCAAGCAGACACAGAGAGAGAAGAGAGAGAGAGAGAGAGGAGAGAGGGGAGAGGAGGAGGAGAGGAGAGAAGGGGGGGGGGGGGGGGTGGGGGGGGGGGGAATTCTCGATAGGTCAAGCAGCGACAGGTGGGAGGGGGGAGGGAGGATGGAGGAGAGGAGCGTTTTTTTCAAAACCATCCCCTTTTTCTCTGACATGGAAGAAACCTCTCTTCGTGGTGTGTGTGTGTGTGTGTGTGTGTGTGTGTGTGTGTGTGTGTGTGTGAGAGAGAGAGAGAGAGAGAGAGAGTGAGAGAGAGTGAGAGTGGTGTGTGTGTTGTGTGTGTTTGTGCGCGCGCCGCCTGCATACACCATAGGCTCAAACCATTTATTCTCGTGTACAACTGAACATCTTTATCTCAAAGAGCCCCAGCATGTGTTCGCTTCAACTCGCTGAGAGAGAGAGAGAGAGAGAGAGAGAGAGAGAGAGAGAGAGAGAGAGAGAGAGGAGTGGGAGGGGGGAAAGGAGGGAGAGGGTGGGAGGTGGGAGAGGGAGAGAGAGGGTGGGGAGGGGGAAAGAGAGAGAGAGAGAGAGAGAAACAGACAGACAGACAGACTGAGATAGAGAGACAGAGAGAGGGATTCAGATGATTTATTCGTATAATAGGCCAAGGCCCCTTATGAAGGAATGTGTGAACATTCACAGCACCATAGTCGTAAGCAATGGAATTAAATCACTAAACAAAACATGAGTAACTCAAAAATGTCTAAAAAAAGTGAAGACTTAGAGAGAGAGAGAGAGAGAGAGAGAGACAGACAGACAGACAGACAGACAGAGACAGAGACAGTGGCAGAGAGAGGGAAAGTGGAAGAGACTACTACCCCCCCCCCCCCCCCCCCCCCCCCCCCCCAATCCCGAACTGATACCGAACGACCGATGGACCAACCTTATCGTTCACACCGATTCGCCGAGTGCGATCTGGACAAGAAAAATGTGCACACGCCGACAGATATAACATGAAGATGGCAGTGAACGTTCGACACTTTCCCCATGTGAACGACAGCGACTGTTCGTTCGTTCGTTCGATCCCTCTCTAAACGCCTTGGGCAGCACAGCTGAGCAACTCCAGTCGCCGACAATGATCACAACGTCTGTACCAAGTGCCCCCCAAACACTCCGCCTCGCAGCATCCCCCTGCCGCGCGTCCTGCTCTACTTCGCTGGGAGCTTCACCACAAAAAGTAGGACTTCACCTTCTGTTTCTGGATGTTCAGAAGGCTTCAAGCACCCCCCCCCCCCCCCCCCCCCCCCCCATGATCGGCTGGACTGTAAGCAACGTGAAAATGATACGGCCTTCTTTCAAAAAGGCCGAAGGTGGTAAGATTGACGTCCTATTGGCCGGAGGTCCTTTAGGGCAAAGTTTCCCAGACTGTGTAGTCTGTGTAGTTGTTAACGTTGCTGTACCTGGCGGCGATTGGCCGGAGTCGGATCTGCAAGGCAGCCAGCCTCTAGTTCATATCATGCTGCTCCTGGTACTATTTATGCAGCAGAAATCGGTTTGTCTAGGTTATCAAAACGTTATCTCCAGGTCATGATAACAGCGTGACGACAGCGATAGACGTGGTAAGCGGACCATCACCTTCTTCATCGTTGTCGAAGTCGCTGTCGTCGTCATCGTCGTCTTCTTCCACTAACGTCCAGCAAGTCCGAGGTTCAGAAACTGCCGCGCAGAGAGAGAGAGGGTGTGGGGTTTTTGCCTCAGAACTCTCCGGCTGAAAGTGCCCAGAGGGAGAAGGGTCTAACCGTGTCTGGGGGACCCGAGCCAGGGTGTTTCCAGTCTCAGATGGTTTGTCGTGGAGGAAGCCTTTTTGTGGAGATCGTGCGGCGGTACTGCCGAGCGTGGTGATGGCTTATTCAGCCACAGGTGGGTAGGGTAGGGCAGGGCAGGGTTTGGCAGGGCAGGGCAGGGCAGGGTAGGGCAGGGTAGGGTAGGGTAGGGTAGGGTAGTTAGGGTAGGGGTTCTCAGGTCATCGCTAGGTACATCTCAAAGGGTTCTCAGGTCCAATCCGGGACGGACCCTGTACAGCATGGTGGCCACTCTTGAGGCAGCACCGCCCGTTGCAAGAGCGAGCCTTGACAGCTAGCTGCTCAAGCAGGTCACCGACACCTGGTGTTCCTGTGTCTGTTTCACAACACATACCTGGATGGTCTTCGCTGGACCTTTTCGCACACACTTGCAC
>JADBJO010000959.1:220312-232812 GCA_016801955.1 Conus betulinus | reverse complement strand
TCTCTCTCTGCCTCCCCCCCCCCCCCCCCCCCCCCACCCCCCACCCCCCCCCCCCGAGAGGGAGGGAGGGAGGGAGAGAGAAAGAGAGAGAGAAACACACACACACACACACACACACACACAAAGCACAGGAGAGGCTATCTCCTTCGACTCGTTTTCTGATCACGTTAATCCTCGTGAAATCAATTTTCATTGGGGACGCGCTGAGATCGGAGAACCGTCATTTTCTTTACACTAGAATAATTGCTATTTAAAAAAAAAAAAAAGTGGCAGAAAGCTGCGCGCACTGTCCCATTCGGGGGGAACTCCCCCACAGAAGCAAGCAACACAAGGTCACAGACACACTTGACCCGAGTTGGTGACACGAAGTACCTGATTCCGTCAAAACTTTGATATCGAGCTACTTTATAATTATGTAATGGTAGGCTGCACTTCAGAAAAATCAATCAATCAATAAATAAATAAACGTCCGTCAAATGCATGTTGATCGTGTCCATTTTTTTTTTTTTTTTTTCTTTTCTTTCTCTTTCTTGTCTTCTCAAACTCTAACCCGTATTCTTTAGAAGTACGTCAAATTGTTTCAGACTCGATTTTTCTCCTTTAAAGGTCATTTTCACAAATAACGGCGCTTGTTGCACGTCGGCGATCCCCTGTCGCAGGTATCCAGCACCACTATGCGGTCAACTACTAACCAGCCCACAGCAGCAACTCGCTTCAGATTCAACAGCGAGGGGGATACTCTTTCACTAACAAGCCTAGTCTGAAACAAGGTTTCACAGCGCCCGTTTTTTTTTTTTTTTTTTTTTTGGGGTGGGGGGTGGGGTGGGGGGTGTCACAATCGAGCATCAAGCAAAAATCTTGATTAATGAAAAAATTTATGTGGTCCGCCACCGTCTTTCCATATTTCAAGTGGGATGTATCTCTTCAAAATTGTTCTAGAGCCAACAGATTTTTTTTTTTTTTTTTAAATGTTAGTACTGGGTGCGCGCGCGCGTGCAGAGAGAGAGAGAGAGAGAGAGAGAGAGAGAGAGAGAGAGAGAGAGAGAGAGAGAGAGACAGACAGACAGACAGACAGACAGACAGATAGATAAACTGATAGACAGATACGTCATACGCGCGCGCGAAAACGGCGCAACAAAGCGTAAGAAGTGACGCACTACAGACGAACATGGAGAGGTTGAATCAATACTTACAACTACTGGGCTTCCCACCCGCAGAAAACTATCCCGACATCCATAATGGAACTCACTGCCGGGTGCCATCAAGATTGCCACAAATGCAGTCTCATTTTAAAAATCAAACTGATACGACAGTCTTGAGATCGGCATAAAAATTGACTGATTTTTCTATTTTAACTTGCCCCAGATATTTTATGGTTACCTGGACCCTGAATCTGGCCACTGCTTTTAACTTTTTGAATATCGTGTGCGATCCCTTGTTGCCAAATTTCGCTCCTGGGGCCCAACAGGCTGAGTCGCACTTTGTTTAATTTTATTTTTATTTTACTTTTTAACATGCGCGCTGGTGACCTACTCGTTTTCGAGTGAACCAGTCTTTTAGGAAGAAGAAGGGATAATACTTACAAATCACACTGACGACGACGTGGTCAATGTCCCTTACAATCCCAAGACCAAGTCCACCGACCAGGTTTCGCTGGGGCCACGGACGACGAACACACGCAAGCACGACTCTCTATGACGTCTGCTTCAAAGCCTTCTGACGCCGTTGTCTTTGCGCGAGTTGCGGGTTTCCCTGTAAAAATAGTCCTCTGTTTTTTTCGTCTCCATTTAGTCTGCACGGAACTGTTTTATTCATCTACTTGTTTGTTCGACTGTTTAGTGCACACATTTTAAAACAACAGCGAACCTGACAAAGAAATCCCATGTTCTGATTCAAACGGTAATGTTCTTCCGAGAACATTACAGTCGGACCGTGGCGTATGAATTTCTGGCATGCGCTCTCTGAAGAATTTTCCCGAGAGCCTCGACCAGAGGGCAGGCATTTCTATTTATAGTGCACAGGTAAAACCAAAAGCTTTTGAATGAAAAGAAATTTTCCGAGAGCATCGACCAATCAGAGGGCAGGCATTTCTCCATGCAATCGGTATTTACGCCTGCTGTACTCTCTAAAATGGAGCACGTAATCGTCCAATGAGCAACTACAAAATATATTTGGGCCTTTATTTGGGCCACACAGCAAACGATTGATTCCCTTTAGTATCGCGGTTACTTCAATGACACGTGACTGGGGCGTCGGAAGAAGACACTCCTACTCACAGCTTACTAGTCGCCAAAGGACCGACACTCGCCGAATCACCATCGCCATTTGAAAAAAAAAAAGAAAGAAAAAAAAAACACGACGAACGGCAGACAACACCGGAAACGATTCAACACTGATCAATTGGATGAATCATTCTATATGTTCTGACATTCTTAAAAAAAAAAAAAAAAAAAAAAAAGAGAGAGAGGGACTTTTCCAACCAAAGCACGCACTCTGACGACAAACACTACGTTACGAGGAAACCGAACGATTCAGAATTATGCTCGTTACTTAAAGCTCGAAAACTTTTGCTCACACAGAATCCAGCGTCCATTCCTCTTGTGTCTGAATATCACCTGAATCCTGAATCAAAATAACCATACTGATGAAGATTGTATCAGTTCTTACAAAAAAAAAATTCCCTGCTTGAATTCGAGCAGCGGTCAACTTTATGCTGGACCAAAAATCCACAGTGTGTGTAAAAAGTAGTCATCTTTTTCTTTTTTCTTCTTTTTTTTTTCAAATAATCTTTCATATCCCTTGCTGTGCTGCTTGAAAATGATTCTTCTTATACTGGAACAGCCGTGCCAGCGTTATTTTCTCACATTCCCATGACCATGTGATTAACAACTACATTGTGTTTTATTCCAAGAAGGGCATGGCAAACCAGCATCCCCATACGTTATGCGTCGGCGTGAATCTCCACGTTGATGAAATCACCAGCAACGATCATGGACAGGATCTCAAAAAGGCAGCATCGTTTAATTAAGGAAGAGGTGGTCAAACCTCTGAGCGTGGACAAGAATGAAAGACCCCCCCCCCCCCCCCCCCCCCCCCCAGCATCTCAAATTTGAATGTCGGAGCAGACGGCTTTGCATGAAGTTCAGCTGAAGAGGTTGGAAATCATTGCAGTTCAATGTCTCACGATTGACTGAATAATAATAATACATTCGGGCTTTCACAGCCAAAACAGGTCACGTGATATCTCTCAGGCGCAGGGGTGGAAGGAAAGCCTTACTTCAGCTCTTTGACGTCGACGCGCTGTTCTGATAATTGCTAATTATCAGTGTTCCCGTCTGTTTATACTCGGCTCTGATTACCATATGCAGTCTTTGTGGGTTTGTTGAGAAAGGCAACTTACGGTGTGTGTGTGTGTGTGTGTGTGTGTGTGTGTGTGTGTGCGTGTGTGTGTGCGTGCGTGCGTGCGTGCGTGCATGTGTGTGCGCGCGCGTGTGTGTGTGCGTGCATGTGTGTGTGTATGTGCGCGCGCATGCGTGCGTGCGTGCGCAAGCGTTGGGAGGGGTTGAGGGAGGGAGGAACACTTTCATTCGTCAAGTTTCCTTATGAAAATAGTATTGTAAAACCTATGCGGGGCTGGTTGTGCCTGTTGGCACTTTCTTGCCACAAAGCTACAGCCCCGTTTTGTTTGAGCTAGGATTTCGCCTCGGAATCGATCTCCATCTCTCTGTCCCCTCCCCTCCCTCTCCTCTACCCTTCGTCAGTGTGTGTGTGTGTGTGTGTGTGTGTGTGTGTGTGTGTATGCGCGCGCGCATGTATGAATGGAGACTAAGAGAGAGGGAGGGAAAGGGAGAGAGAGCGCGAAAGCGCACGCGTTCGGGGAAAGCCGTAGGACACAATACTGCTGACCACAGCCAATGCCTTCAATCGGTTTTACTGCCAAGTCAGGTCGTAACTGCCCACGTGTTTTGTGTTTGCTTTCGAGCTGTCCCACAATCTACGCCCTCCGGTCATCTACCACAGCTGCGTCGTCAGTGTGACCGGGACACACTCTCGCTTGTGACGACTTTTCCACACTACACACTATGGTCAAACAACCGCGGCAAAGGCGTAGGTGAACCGTTCACCCTCCCCACTCGCCCCAAACTCCCCCCGGTGAACCGTTCACTCAAACTCGCCCCCCCCCCCCCCCCCCCCCCCCCCCCCCCCCCCCCCCCCCCCCCGCTGCGCCCCAGAGTATGGTGCTCTCATCGCCACAAAAGCTACGCTTTTACCACTTTAATCCTCAAAAACATTTTGAACAGCAGGATACATTTTAAATCACAAGAGTATCGGACGTAACCATTCTGTAACTCTCGTGTAAGATCGACGGAAAGGAGGCAATACGAACCAAAGAGAAGAGAACATACACTACACGCTGCGTGCGTTCAACCCTTACCCAGCTTCCGTCAGTGATATAAACCCCAAGTGGCCCCGTTTATAACCATACTAACTGACCTTGCCATAAACCATACTAACTGACCTTGCCATAAACCATACTAACTGACCTTGCCATAAACCATCCTAACTGACCTTGCCGCCTGAATCCTTCCACACAGCAACAATATGACATCATCACAGAAAAGCTGAAGTGTCCAGTGTGTGTGTGTGTGTGTGTGTTGTTGTTGTTGTTGTTGTTGTTTTGTTTGTTATCTTCAATTTAACGTCTTTCCACATTGAGTGATATTAGACAAACGTGTGTGTGTGTGTGTGTGTGTGTGTGTGTGTGTGTGTGTGTGAGAGAGAGAGAGAGAGAGAGAGAGAGAGAGAGAGAGAATGAGTGAGCGAGCGAGTGTGCGTGCGTGCGTGCTTGGGCTATGTACAGACGTGCACGCCCAGATGGACAAAGAAAGTAACCTCCGTTAAGATGTGACAGTACAAGGGCCCAGTGACACAGACCCGCTAGACTCACCCCCCACGTCACACACTCGACCAGAAAGACGGCAGACCGTGCGTGACCAACGCGTGGCCATGAGCTGAACGGGGAGGGTGGTTAAAAGTGGGGCCTAGAGCCCTAAGGGATGTATAGTAGCGTGAGAAAAGACTGACTGACTGACAGAGAGAGAGAGAGAGAGAGAGAGAGAGAGATCATAACAGAAGTGGCGAGAGAGAGTGGCAGGAGCAGAAACAACGTTGTTGGGAAACGGACAAAACGAACAAAACGAGCACATCACTTGCTGATTAGGAATCGAGTGTGGGTACCGAGAGGCATCTATAGGCCAACAGCGCGCAAATTTTGGTACAGCAGCGTCAATTTCCATCTCAGCGTGCGAATGAGAACAAAGTTATCGTCTGCTTTCGGCTTAATCAATGGGTAGATACGGATTATCCGTGTAGTAGTCGATGAGTGCGGTAATGACCAAGATCTGTCAGAGTGCCCGCTACTCTTCGCTTACGAGAGAGAGAGAGAGAGAGTCCCCTGAACACGCAGAAAGTGAAAGCGAGAGAAAGACAGAGAGTGTGAAGTGGCTTTGTTCAGAAAGCAAGCCCAAGAAAGAACAGCGAACGCATATTATGTACACTGAACTCAAACATCCCAGTATGCAGTTGATGACCGTGAGAGGTTATGTTGTCGGTAAGAGTTCAAAAGGGCAGTCGGAGGACGAACACTAGTAACAGATGTTGGCAATACGACCTACGCCATTTTCCAAGGATGGTGAGGATGACGAGAATGGAACTCGCCTTTCTGCCAACCCATACAGCCGGCTTCCAGTACACAACCACGATTGAGGGTGAATTAATGATGTGTGCGGTATCAAGCCTAACGCGCGCGCGCGCACACACACACACACACACACACACACACACAACCATGCATACACACACACACACACACACACACACACACACGTCAATCATTCTGAGCTCTTCATTATCAGAAACATTCTTGCTTGGAAATAATTCAAGGTGCATAATAATGCATTAACAAACCTTTTTAACATTCCACCGTGCATCCTTTATTACTAGAGAGACGAGGTTCAGAACAAACATTTCTATTACACAGGCTGGACCCTTTTCAGTTCTCATCATGTTTCTTCACTTTGGGTCCAAGCCTCGAAGATCTCAAGTGTATCTAACTATATATGGTCCAAGTCTGTCAGGCTTCTTCACTTTGGTCCAATCCTCGAAGATCTCAAGTTTATCTTAACTACTTATGGCCAAAGTCTGGAAAATTTCAAGCTTATCCATTTATGAAGTAAAAAGGTGTCCAACAGTGTCCTCTGCAGTCAGTGAATAGTACCCTTGCTATTCAATATGGCTGATTTACAGATTTGTGAAAAACCCTTCGTAGACAGCACAACTCTTAAGTCACCGTACACCAAGCCCTATCAGAAAACGTAAGCTTCCTTCCCCAAATTCTCTCTCCCCGGAATCAACTCCAGTGTTCTTATTTCAATGGTATGCCTCGGAATCCAGACAGTTACTTGCACAACGTGCGACACAGAGGAGTTATGAGCAGTATCATTCTCTGTTCAACATTTTCAAGTCAAAAATTGCGCAAGTTCTGAGATCTGACTTTTCATTTAGCACAGAATTTACCTTTTCTTTCTTTCTTTTTTTTTCATTTTTTTTTTTTTCTGCATGCAGGTAATATCTTGATATTCAACAGCGCCTCATTTCTAATTTCTGGTATCAACGTATCACTTTTGGGGACCTGAAGATTGTGGCTGTGCTCTCGATCCTAATGAACCCACCACGGACAGGTTCATTACATGCACACAGGCCCACATCCTTCCACACGTCTTTCTTCCACAGAGAAAACTCCTCCACAACAGCGAAACATGAAGTGGAGAGGAACGGGGTGACGTGTGAGTGTGTGTGTGTGTGTGTGTGTGTGTGGGGGGGGGGGGGGGGGGGGGGGGGGGGGGGGGGGTCTGTGTCTGAACGGTACAAATGCATCAGCTGGGGATGAGAACATTACGTGTGTGACCGTTTTTGATTACCCCGCCACGTGGATAGTCGCTTCACAGACTGTCTTCTCCAACAGTGCGAGGGGTGGGCGTTGGGTGTTGGGTGGTGTCTGAAGGGGGCAAGAGGTTTGGATGACGTCATTTTTAAAGAACCTCCATGCTCCTTTCAAGCGTAGAGGACAGTGGCGTCACAGACTTGTCTTGTCTTGAGCTGTTTCTCGACAACATTCCCCCACCCCTACTCCCACGGCGCCCTAAAGGCAAAGAAACTACGAGGCCATGAATCTCCGCTCCACCCCCCCCCCCCCCCCCCCCCCCCCCCTCCAAATGCATCGCTAATCTCCCGGATCCAGCTAAACGCGTCTCACCATGTTTCACTAACGGTTCACAATCCTACTGACCTGTCGTAAACAGCGATCAGGTTAGGAGGTTAGGTCCACACCCTGACCTGACAGGGAGCTGGGGCTAGCCAGCGGAAGCCTCAAATCCCCCCCCCCCCCCCCCCCCCCCCCCCCTCCGCTCCCCCCCCACCAAATGCATCGCTAATCCCCCGGACCCCGCTAAACGCGTCTCACCATGTTCCCCCAACGGTTCCACACCCTACTGACCTGTCGTAACCATCCCCCCCAGGAGTTGTGTTTAGGGTCCCCCCCCTTAACGCTCCCCCCACCAACCCCAACAGGGAGCTGGGCTAGCCCTCCCCCCCACCCCCCCTTCCGCTCCCCCCACCAACCCCCGCCCTCCATGTCTTCACCATCCGAGAGAGCCCCCTACAGATACCAGCAGTGGCACTTAAGCACGTCCTCCGGCCCCTCCTCCACAGACCCCGCCGACACGTTGTGTGGCGGCGGCGCGGCGCTAAAACGGCCATCGACAGCCGGATGGCGACAGGCAGCTGACAGCCCAGTGGGTCCACGCGATCCACTTTGGGGGCCTATCAGGCTGCCCCAGCTGAGCCCCCTCGCTTAGGGGCCAGCGCCGCCGCCGTCACCTTCTTCTCAGCTTCTTCACTTCACGGTATGAAAGGGGAAGTTCTGACTTGCTGCCTTCCTTCCTTCCCACCTGTCTCAATGGCCACAAGACTGATGGCCTCGGTCCTGAAGAATGTGAAGACACCGGTTTTTTAGTGGTGGTGATTTCTTTCTTTCTTTTTCTTCTTCTTCTCCCCATCTCCCCCCCCCCCCCCCCCCCCCCCTTTTTTTAAATTTTTTTTTTTTTTTAATCTACTGACTGCACACGTACGGAGGTAGGGATGTGTGTGTGTGTGTGTGTGTGTGTGTGTGTGTGTGTGTGTGTGTGGTGTGTGTGCGTGCGCGCGCGCGAGAGAGAGATAGAGAGAGAGAGAGAGAGAGAGAGAGAGAGAGAGAGAAGAAAGAGAGAGAGAGTGTGAGCGTGCGTACGTGCGCGCGTGCACGAGAGAGAGAGAGAGAGAGAGAGAGAGAGAGAGAGAGAGAGAGAGAGAGAGAGAGAGAGTGGAGAATATGCACTCCAGACCCAAGTCCAATCCCCACCCACCTACCCCCCCAGCCCCATCTGTCCCTGACATTCAAATACAACAAAGTCCATCTTCGTCGCTAACTCAGCAACACTGATCACTCAGCTGAGTGCGCCTGAACAAGCTTCAAGTGCCCAATATCTCCTCCTCCCCCCCCCCCCCCCCCCTCTCAATCACCCCCTTCCAACACACCTCATGACCCCAGTCAGAGAGCACTCTCTTGCTGAAGCTTTGTCTCGCTCGTACGTCGCAGGAACGAGCAGCGTAATTTTCCCCCCCCCCCCCTCCCCCACTCATATATCCTGGTTTCGTCCTGTAAAACCAGCGACAGGCATACGTCTTTCGCAGGCGGTCTGTCACCACCAAGTCTGATGATATCCCCCCTTCTGCACATGATTGTTGTCTTCCTGACAGAACGGTTGATCGTGCAGAGAGCGCTGGTCCCACACCGAGGCACACAGCCAGCAATCTATAACCTTTCTTACCGAGACAACATACGCGGAAGAGGGATTAAGTAAACCGCGAAGTGGATCTGCCCCGCCAACCTCCCCCCCCCCCCCCCCTTTCCCCCCCAAAAAAAAAAAAACAAATACTTGCTGAAAGACTGGCAGCCATCCCCACCCCAGTACCTACCCCCTCTCCCTCACACACACGCACACAAAAATGTCAGCAGCCACAGCTGCTCTGCAGAACTCTCCCAACCCCCCACCCCACCCCACCACCACCACCACCCAGAATGGGTCGAACATGATTACACTGTCTTCTCTACCCTGGACAGGCCAGTTCAAGGTGAGAGAGAGCGAGAGAGAGAGAGAGAGAGAGAGAGAGAGAGAGAGAGAGAGGAGAGAGAGAGAGAGTCATCCATCATATCAACGGTGGCTGGTCACTGCCCCCCCCCCCCCCCCTCACCCCCGCCCAACCACCACCACCAGCACCCCCGACAGCGGGACAGGAGGCAAGTGCTCACGCTGTAGCGCCTGTCAACCACAACGCCACCACAGTCACGCTCCGGGTGACGCCAAGCGCCCCCCCCCCCCCCCCCCCCCCCCCCCGACTGGCTGCACACCAGAAATTAATGCGCCATGACCTTGCTTGAAATAAGAAGTCGAGTATTTATACAGACAGGAGCGATTTGATTGTCTTGAGAATTTTTTCACTGTGTATGAGCAAGCTGATCCCCCCACCCCCCCCCCCCTTTTTTTTTCCCCATGTGGTCATGACGGTACAAGCCAGGGTGGCTTTAAGCAGCATACTGATTAAAAGTCAAAGGGATGGGATATATCTGGGAGGTGGGGGCACTTCCAGCTTTTGGCGCAAAGATTGGGTCACACGCGCGAGTGCAATGGCCTGAAATGTGACGTCAACTAAGAGAAAGGTCGCATGTTCGAAGACTGTGATTTCGCACAGATGGAACCTCCCTCCCCCCCCCCCCCTCCCCCCCCCAAACACGCATTACATATGAACGCAAAAATGGATACACACACGCACATGCGTACACACCCACATACAAAGACACACACACACATATACTCATATATGTACACATATATATGCAGATACGTGTGTGTTGTGCTCACACAAACCCACAAATCACACACACACACACACACACACACACACACACACACACACACGCACGCGTGCACACACACAAATGCACTTCTATACACTCACACACACGTGCACCTGCATGCAGGCACACACGTGCGAGCACACACACACACACACACACAAACACACACACACACACACACACATCTGCACACACATGGGCCCGTGCCCACACATCCACACATACATGTGTACATTCACTACAGCGGTACACACACACACAACAACAACCAACCAACAACCAACCAATGTTAGGTGGGCTCTCCAGATCTGACCCACCCACTGGGCTAATGCGTTGGTCAGACATCTGCTAAGTCGTAGCCACGAGACCCTCTCCTTCAATTCTCTCATCTTAGTTGTTAATCCCTTTATCCATCCGCTTAAAATGACGAGTAGTGTGGTCTCAAAACTTTACAGATGTGGTGCAGCATATAATAACGGACTAGTGACGCCTCCTTGATGAAACTGAAACTTTCATCAGTTTAACATACGTTGGCTCAAACTGACGTTGGCCTCAAAACGCTTGCAAGGTTCATATAACGTTATAGTATTAAATCCCACTAGTGGCGTGTGACCACATGCGCCCCCCCCCCCCCCCCAAGGCCGACAGTCAGTAAGCGAGCTGAGCCCCCCCCCCCCCCCCCCCCCCCCCCCCCTTTGCCTGACACAGTTTTCGCTATACACAAGACACAGGCACAGTTCACACGTTCATTATTCATGCTCTCTCCCTGTCTCTAAAACTAGGTCGTGCTTCTGACGATTATGTATACTGCACCCCCCCCCCCCAAAATAAAAAAAAAAAAAAGCCAGCAAGCGTACTTGCTTTTACGACTCCTCGTCGACAGTTCGTTCGACACTTGTCCTAACAACTATGCCCCCGACCAAAGGTCAAGCGACTGTTGGCAACACCACACCTCCGATCCTCACACACACACACACACACACACACACACAGGTGAAGCAAGATAAATTTTTTGTACGGATTGCCTTCATAATGTGTGAGGTTTTCCACGCTTCTACCGAAGCGAGTCATGGCCCCCCCCCCCCCCCCCCCCCCCCCCCCCCCCCCCCCCCCCGTCCAGAACTCTTTGTTACCAAATCAAATCAAACCAAATCGTATCGCTTTAAGCGTTGCCGGCCGACCACAAAAGCCGTATCAGGGCTGAAACGCGTGTAAGAAAACATACAAAACACACACACACACACAGAAAGAGAGAGAGGGAGGGAGGGAGGGAGGGAGAGAGAACAAGGGAGAGAATTTAAACACACAAAAAATAAAATAATAATAATAAAAATAAATAAATACAATAAAAACGTCCGTCACTGTCAAGCTAAAATCAAAATTTCTTTAAAAAGTCAAAAACATTGATTGCTCGTTAGCATGACCACCTTAAAGCCCAAACGGATACTGTAGCTGCAGTCCTAGCTGAGACTACGGCCTTGACCGTCTCGCTTACTACTATCGAACCACGCCAAGAAATACCGACTCGCGCGCCTCAAAGCCTCAACAAGAACACAAACACCTAAACTCGCAAATCCAACACACCCGTCGAACAGCCTTGCCTGTCCCGACCGTTATTAGCGTCTGTTCAAGTCTTCCCAGAGGCTGGTCACGTTCTTCACACCACTTACTTCATGGCGAAACTGGTCCTGCTAATAACAACTGCCGTCTTGTCAACGTTGACAATACGCACGTGCAGTTTTAGTTGGCTAGCAACGTCAGGTTATGCTCTTAAACATTCACCCCGCTGCCTGTCGGTGGTAATAGCCAGCTGATGTCATGAACATGTATTCCCTTTGACAGCTAATATACCGCAATAATACGTGTGCCTTTTGGGTGTGTGTGTGTGTGTGTGTTTTCATTGCTAGTTTCGACACTCTGGATTAACTGGTGGAGTGGACAATGCCCCACCCCCCCCCCCCCCCCCCCCCCCCCCCCCACACACACTGTGGTCTTGACCTGGCTTGATAACTACTGCTCCACTGCATTGCCAGACCGTCCATCCATCCATCAACACTCCCCACATCGTAGAACTTGCTACTAGGGTCTATCTCCTCACGCTCGTTGGAAGTTAACTGCCACTGACGGTCTCAACTCACCATTCGTGCTGCTCTTTGGCTAATTATATCATTGACAATCTGACCTAATTAGTCCCTGACAATCTCAGCTCACCCAGTCGTGTTGCTGTTTGGCTAATTATATCATTGACAATCTGACCTAATTAGTCCCTGACAATCTCAACTCACCCATTTGTGCTGCTCTTTGGCTAATTATATCATTGACAATCTGACCTAATTAGTCCCTGACAATCTCAACTCACCCAGTCGTGCTGCTGTTTGGCTAATTATATCATTGACAATCTTACCTAATTTGTCCCTGACAACCTCAACTCACCATTTGTGCTGCTGTTGGGCTCACTATACCACTGACAATCTGACCTAACAAC
>JADBJO010000959.1:197812-215312 GCA_016801955.1 Conus betulinus | reverse complement strand
GGCACTAACACCATAGACCCTAGGCCCACAGGGTACTAACACCATGGACCCATGGCCCACAGGGCACTAACACCATGGACCCATGGCCCACAGGGCACTAAACACCATGGACCCATGGCCCACAGGGCACTCACACTATGGACCCCTAGGCCCGCAGGGCACTAACACCATGGACCCTAGGTCCACAGGGCACTAACAGCTTAGACCCTAGGCCCACAGGGCACTAGCACCATGGACCCTAGGCCCACAGGGCACTAACAGCATCGACCCTAGGCCCACAGAGCATTAACACCCGTCACCATGGACCCTAGCCCCACAGAGCACAAACACCATGAACCCTAGGGCCACAGGGCACTGACACCTGGGACCCTAGGCCCACAGGGCACTAACACCAGGGACCCTAGGCCCACAGGGCACTAACATCATGGACCCTAGGCCCACAGGGTACCAGCATCATGGACCCTAGGCCCACAGGGCACTAACACCATGGACCCTAGGCCCACAGGGCACTAGCACCATGGACCCAAGGCCCACTAGGCACTCACACCATCACCATGGACCCAAGGCCCACTGGGCACTAACACCATCACCATGGGGACCCTAGGCCTACAGGGCACTAACACCATGGACCCTAGGGCCACAAGGCACTAACATCATGGACCCTAGGGCCGCAAGGCACAAACACCATTACCATGGACCCTAGGCCCACAGGACACTAACATCATGGACCCTAGGCCCACAGGGCACTAACACCATGGACCCTAGGCCCACAAGGCACTGACATCATTACCATGGACCCTAGGCCCACAGGGCTCTGACACCATGGGCCCTAGGCCCACTGAGCACAAAACCATGGACCCTAGGCCCACAGGGCACTGACTGACATCATGGACCCTAGGCCCACAGGGCACTAACACCATCACCATGGACCCCAGGCCCACAGGGCACTCACACCACCATGGACCCAAGGCCCACAGGGCACTAACACCAGGAGCCCTAGGCCCACAGGGCACTAACACCATGGACCCTAGGCCCAAAAGGCATTAACACCATCACCATGGACCCTAGTCCCAAAGGGCACTGACACCATGGAACCTAGGCCCACAGGGCACTGACACCATGGACCCTAGCCATACAGGGCACTAACACACCATCACCCTGTACCCTAGGCAGTTAGCGACGACAGTTGATGTTGATGTTAACGTGTGAAAAATATACAATTTGTCGGTCATATGATGCCCGTTTCTGAACCGATCTTTCAGAGGTGGGAAAATGGGACTTCGCCAGTAGAAACTTGGCAAGCGTAGCAGTGCTTCAGGTCCATCTCAGAGCAAGCTTTTCATCCAGCGAGTGTTGACTATTCGTTAATGACTAGTAAGTTTTGTGACTTGAGAGGGAAAAAAGAACACACACACACACACACACACACACACACACACACACACACACACATACACATGAAAGATATATACAATTGTCAAAGTGACAATCTTCTTTTTTTTTATATATAAAAGTGAAATGAGACTATACTGACAGTCAATTTCTGAGGCTGTCAACGCAACAGTTTTGTCTTCTTTCTTTCCCTTTTCCTTTCCTTTTCTAAACCACGTATTAGAACGTAGGCCTTCCTCGCTTTTACGGGAATGTCTCATGGAATGTTGTTGGATTTGTGCATGCATCTGTCCATCAGTAGTGTTCAAGTTCGATAGGTCTTTCTCTCATCAATGCGTACATGCACGCGTGTGTGTGTGTGTGTGTGTGTGTGTGTGTGTGTGTGTGTGTGTGTGTGTGTGTGTGTGTGAGTGAGTGAGTGAGTGAGTGAGTGAGTGTGAGTGTGTGTGTGTGTGTGTGTGTGTGTGTGTGTGTGTGTGTGTCTGAGATACTGATTTGCGAAAACTTGTAAAGCATCCTGTAGCCTCAGGTTGTGAGGTAGTAAAGGCACTATAGAAACTGCCCTCATTATCATTCCTATATTTGCGCACTGAGAGTCGAGTTAGAATTATGTGATCACACTGCTTGCTCTGAGGCTGCTTCAACACATCTGATGATACCTTAGGAGTCATTTCCCAGAGACTACCACCAGGACTCCCAGTACCACTTCACAAACAGTTTCCAATGATCGCAGTCACAAACACAAAAAACTGGTCGCCTGGCACCTGGCGTTACGGGGTGAGCCCACTCGGTGATGGACTGGTCGACCTGCTGTCAGTCTACTGTGACAGGGGGAGACAGAAGCCTGCCATGCCACTCCTCCTGTCTCCCGTGTGGCGCCCTTAAAAAACGGTTCCACAGTCTACAAAACACTGCCCTGGATGAGGGTGTGCGAGTTGCTGGGCATGAAAGACCATGAAGCTCTCTGGAATGTCCATGATCCCATCGTCGTCATCATCATCAGGCCACAAAAAACGTGTCGTCTTCATAATGTGATTTTTTGGGGCACGTTTTGTTGTCCTCATAAATTTTGTCGTCAGTGACTTAATGTGCCTACATCATGTACATGTCAACAAAAGGTTTTGTCCGTAATGGGCGACAGTGCGCGCGCGCGCGCGCGCGCGTGTGTGTGTGTGTGTGTATGTGTGTGTGTGTGTGTGTGTGTGTGTGTGTGTGCGTGCGTGCGTGCGCTGAAAAGCAGGCATGTTTTGCTGGCAGTGACAAAATGTGTTAGGATGACTGGACCTTCCTTTACAGACTCATAAGCTTGCGTACAAGCACTTACACCACACACACACACACACACACACACACACACACACATCCTCTCCCTCTCTGCGACTCTCACACTCACTCACTCACTCACACTCACTCACACACACACACACGCATGCAACACACACACACACACACAAGTACCTACGCAGCACACATGCACGCAGCACACACGAACACATGCGCGCGCACTCTCTCTCTCTCTCTTGCTTCTTTTCAATCCATGGCCCCAGCCAAAACGAGTGAGTGGCGACGAGAATGATGAAAATTGGCCGTTGTCCGGGATCAGCTGGTTCCCCCCCCCCCCCCCCCCCCCCCCCCCCCCCCCCCCCCCCCCCCCCCCCCCCCAGTGCATGCAGTCAGCTGTGCAGGCAGGCAAAGGGAACACGTGTGGCCAGGAGGCCCAGTCAGTACAGTCAGCGGCAGCTGGCCTAGGTCACAGCTACTTCACTTCTTTCCTACTTACAGCTATTTCTCCCCCCCCCCCCACCGGCTTGTCTCTCCTCTCCTCCCCCCTCATCCACAGCATCAACCCCTCGTCCTGACCTCCTCACCTGTCTCTCCCTTCTTCATCAATACTCCTGGCGCCAGCTTGTCCACCACGGCGCCCCCCCCCCCCCCCCTTCCCCTCCCCGCACTTTACTTCACATACCCACGCGATGGGCCTTACTTGTTTTCAACCAACCGATCCTCTCTCACTGAACTTGTGGATTCTCTAAACATCCCCTGAACATATCCCAAATAATGTTCAAAACTGGCTAAGGGGGGAGTTGAACGAACTGGTATGGCAGGGCGGGGATGCGACTCTGGACTTGTTGATTTGGGTTTTGGGATTGTTTCCATGGCCCCTCTTTTTCTCTCTCCCCCCCCCCCCTCTCTCTCTCTCTCTCTCTCTCCCCCCCCCCCCCCCCCCCCCCCCCCCCTCTCTCTCTCTTCACTTGTTTCCACCGGACCTGGTGTGTATACTTTCATCAAATACCCATCTTCCAGGTAACTAACTGCCTGTAAATGTCAGGATGACTATTATTAAGGGGACCTGCACGTCAAACGTTGTCTTGATGTCCTTTACAGTATTTCAGTGGGCAATGGGAGAGGAAAGACGGGGGTGGGGGTGGGGGGTGGGGGGTGGGGGGACAAGCTTGGCAATGGCCATCTTCTCTCAAACTGTTAGCCCACCCACTGCATGCCGGCTATTTCTGTTTTACTAATCTCCCCCCAAACAAGGATGCTGGTAAACCACATCGTCTTCAACATGCACAGCCAATTCTCTGTGTCCTTGTACATCCACAAAAGGTTCAGTCTTCAGGCCTTACACATCAGAAAAAAAATTCTGCCCCCAACTGCACTCACTCCGTCTGTAAAGGCTCAACACAAAAAACAAACCAAATAAAAAATAAAAAAAGAAAAAGAAAAAGAACCTCGTGCAGTACATATAAGAGTCCAATACTACTCTGACCACATGAACCTTGGAGTCTTACTCTGAGGAGCCAAAGGACGCACGGGAGATGATAAAATTTGCGTGGTGGTGTGAACAACGGGTCAAATCATCACTAAAATGCTTCACATCACCACTCACGCACGACCCTTTCTCTGCTTCTGACACCCAGCAGTCACTTCACCTATGCAACAGTCAACTGTCAGAACCCTTTTCTTGCATTATGTACTGAAACATTTGTTCAGTGCTGCACAATTTCACCTCTGTGAATCACATGTCAAGGATTTCCAGGCTTTCCTCTTTTTATTTCTTCTTTCAATTTCTCACCCTTTTTTCTTTTTTTTTTTTTTTTTAATACCCATTTCTCAAAATATTTCACTAGCAATTTGTACAATTATTTTGTGCTGCGGTTTGCATGTCAAAGAAGAAGAAGATGAAGATGAAGAAGAAGAAGAAGAAGAAGAAGAAGAAAAAGAAGAAGAAGAAAAAAACACCTGGAAGAGGTTTCATGACCCAAATAAATGACAGCAGGTTTTAAAAAAAAAAAAAAAAAAAAAAAAAAAAAAAAAAAAAAAAAAAGGGGGGGGGGGGGGGGGGGGGTCGTTTCTTTAAAATTACGTCTTCCTTCTGATTAAAAAAAACACACACACAAAAAAAAAACGTCACCTGCATCAAATATCCATGTTTAAAGAACATACTGAAAATTATTTATCATCGATGCATGCCAAACAGAATGTTCAAAGATTTCTATGTTCTACAGGCAGCAGACACGAAACACTTTTTGTGGAATGTGGGTGGGGGAGGGGTGGGGGAGGGGAGCCGGGCGGGGAGGGAGGGAGGAGTGGAGAAGAGTGGGGGTGCTCAGCAAAATCACCTTCCCTTTCAGAAAAATTTATATATATGAATCCAAAATTTATACAAAGTCCAAATATTGACAACTTTTCGAAAAAGAACAAATCTAAGTATGTGGAAAAGCCAGAAAATATGATTCCAAAAAAAGAAAAGAAAAAAAAACATTTTATTCTGCAAAAACGGAAGGCCAGGTTATAATGTTGCATCACACGCTGGCACAAGATAAGATTCTCTCATATCGATCCCAGATTCAGTTCAGCTCCACTCTCTCTCACACACACACACACACACACACACACACACACACACACACACACACACACACGCATGTGTGCCTGCATACACGCCTTCATACCCCTGCATACACATGCACACACACACAAGTGCTGGCGTGCACATACACATTCGCATATACACAAAATTCTAAAAGTATAGATTCTTCTTCTCCCCATCCCCACCCACCCTCCCAACCTCCCTCCCTCTCACGCACGCAAGCAAGCGCGCACACACACACGCACGCACATGAAACACACACACACACACACACACACACACACACACACACACACACACACTCACTTTCAGTTTATATTCTTTGCCTCTTATTTCAGTATTTATCCGCCTTGTCCTCAACGATCGTTACAAACGAAAACCAACAACAACAACAACAAAAAGAAAGAAAAAAAGAAAAAAGAAAAAAACCGAAAGAAAAAAAAAAAGAACAAAAATCCTCCTGACAAAGGCAACAGAAACTTGAGCTGATCTAATGAGCAGAACGCCTACTTGCCAGGGAACCAAGACGCAGACAGAAAGGTCTGTGCGATGCCGCTTTCTTCTGTAAAACAAGAGAGCTGCAAAACCTACCACTGCTTAGCCGGCAAGCGAAAGGTCAACGCAGACGTATCTGTCATGTCTAACGACAAGAACACAAAATGTGAAGAGAGGGTTTTTGCTGTTGTTCTTGTTCCCTCCGCCCCGAGAGCGTGTTGATGAAGGCTGAAAAAGCTTTCTTTCTCCAAAAGTAAACTTTTCTCTCTAACGAACTAAATATAGACAATCGCGCCTTCCAATGCTTGCTTCTCGTTTTCTTGCTGGTCAGACGGAGAAATGGAAGTGGAGAGAGGAGAGAAAAAAAAGTCTACAGCGGCTGTTTCTGTCATTTCTGATCCTGATTTGATACTTTGGTTCAGTCCTGAAGGGTTCTGCAGTCTAGCAGCAACAGATGTCTATTTTGGGTTCATCACATTCTGTTGTGAAACGTACCAGCCACACGGGTGGTGGTGCCGGTGATTAGCACAGCGCGGTGTAGCTGTGGTGATGTAGGTCTGAATCCCAACAAGCCACTGTGGAGCTGTAGGTAGCATCGCATGCTAGCTGTAATGGTTGGAGTGTGTGTGTGTGTGTGTGTGTGTGGGGGGGGGGGGGGGGGGGGGGGGGGGGGGGTTGAACCCTGCTAGCAGCTAGGTGTTGATGAAGCTATGGACACAAAAGGGCCAGACTGACCATACAGTTCCAGTTTCATCCATCTTATTATACATGGATGCAACTCTCAGAGCTGTTCAATATTTCTTGTCGAACACTGCACGTGTTTGTAATTCCTCGTCCTGGTTACTGTAAGGGAAAAAAAAAAGATGCAAACCATATAAACGTTCTCCCAGTTTATCTTGAATACGCGTGTAGTTTAAAAAAAAAAAAAAAAGTCACAATCAAACACGCCTCATAATTAAACCAAAACAACAACAAAAAAAAGTCACAACACCAAACACGAGTCATAATGTATTTCGTCACTGGCAAGTACTTTCTGAGATATTCCATAAAGAAGAAAAACCGTTTTGGGCCGTTATAGCCGTTAGTAACGGCTATTCTGGTAAAATAAAAACATCAGACATCATCCGTGACCCATAATAAACATACCTACAAAGTTTCAAAAGATCGGTCCAGAAGTTTTGTCTGGAGCGAGTGGGACACATTTTTGACCACGGACAGACACACACAGACAGCATTTCTTCGTTGCCATTGTAAAGTAGGGCCTACTCCCCTTTCTATAAGAACTGGGAGTAACAAACAAAAAAAAAAAAAAAAAAAAAAAAAGCAGAACGTGCAGCCTGTCACGTAGATCAGACCAGAATGTAACTGGATAGTATCCATCTTGATCACCCTTAAAACAAATGTATGTCTCGAATCTTAAGGCATTCTTTTTTTTTTTTTTCATGGATTTCTAAGGCACTTTAACATGCCTGCCCCTTTCCTCCAGGTGAGCTCAGCCTTGACTTCCCCTTCATATCAATGGCTGGAGAAAGTCTTCAGAACTGGCAATATCATGGAATTTTGCCTTAGACGGATGGGACCTGCTGGCTCTCTCTCTCTCTCTCTCTCTCTCTCTCTCTCTCAACAACGGTTCAGTCCATGACTACGGCAGTTACCGCTGTTCCAACGTGGTATCCTCATGCTTGGTCGATCAAAACTGCAACCACAGGAACCCCACCTAGGAGACCCAGCAGCTGCGCAATGTCTATTTTGTGGAGCCGTCCCCGAGACTGACATGATTTTGACAACTTCTTTTTGGACTAAGGCCTGAGTGCGAGTGTGGCCCTGTCTGAAGGAGCCGCTATGACACATCCTGGACCTCCCTTCACGAGATACGGACTCAGTTTGAATGGCATCACCACAGTTGTTGTTGCTGTCGTACCCTGGCTGAAAGACTCCAGGGATTATCCGAACAGCCGAAAGTACTTAACACTATGGTACAAATGCATCAGCTGGGGATGAGAACATCACGTGTGTGACCGTTTTTGATTACCCCGCCATGTGGGCAGCCACACTCCGACTTCGAGGAATTTTTGGAGACACTGATCATGTTATGCTAGGAGCTTGTCACAACTGAAGACAATCCCCACAGAACTATGCAAAGCATAACATCATTTTGATGTAGCCTTGGTGTTGTAGCCTATGTCAGTTGGTCTGACACCACAATAACATGGTAAGACAGCTCCTGTCTCCTCAAAAAACTTGGTGGTGGTGGTGAGGAAGAGAAGTGAAGGGGTGGGGGTGGGGGGAGGTGGTGGGGTTAAGAAACAGGTTCCTCCCTCACAACCTGCTAGGGGGAGAAAATCTGGCAGGAGCAGTGTGGATTTCAGTGGAGGGAGGGGGGTGTTCAATTTTTCCCTTCTACATGGCCACGTTTTTCTTTCCAGTGCCTGGGAGGAAAACTCTCCTGGCAGCTTGAAGATCCTGATCAATACCAGGCATCACTTTTGCCTGGGCTATTCCCCCTCTTTCTTTGGGCTCCAGAGACACATCGCTGCTTGCCTCGCCTTTCACTCTCTCTCCCTTCCTCTCTCATCTTTCTCTCTCTCTAATAAACGCAACACACACAAACATGAAAGCGCACGCGCACACACACACACACACACACACACACACACACACATTCACTGCCTCCCCCCACCACCAACCCCCTTGATGCTCTCCCCCTCGCTCCCCATTTTTTTCTCTGAATCAATAAGCGCACACACACAGACACACACACACACACACAGACACACACACGCGCGCGCGCGCGCGCGCAAGATGCGCACTAACACAAAAACATCACTATTACAGGCATGCATTCACACCTTGATTCAGACTAAACACACACACACACACACACACACCACACACACACACACACACACACACACACACAGGCGCACATACACACACAGAGGTATGGACTGACAATCCTGTGTGCGTGTGTATGTATGTGTGTGTTTCGTGTATTACGTGCATATGGAAGAGCGCGTGCGTGCGTGCGTGCATGCATGCGTGTGTGCATGCGTGCGTGCACTCGCGAGAGATGGCGTGCACATGAGCGTACACTTGTTTGTGAGCACAAGTGACCGCTAACGCATTCACAAATATGCTGATGTCACGTATGTAAACAAAGTTGCTGCAGAGACACACAGGTACACACGTGTAGAGACAGACACACACACAAAAGCTCTGGAGGCAAAATGTCACAGACGCTGACAGTACAGGAGACTGAGGGCGAGAGATGGGGGGAGCAAGAGACAATGACGAACAGCGACAGACACACTCGACACACACATCACAAAGTTCACATCTCTTGACCACACAGTCAGAGGGAAGGACGGGAGGGGAGGAGAGAGACAGCGTGCAATTCGCACATCCTAACAACAACACATTTTCACACAAAACCGTCCATCAACCCACCTCGTAAAAATCTTGGTGTAAACCAACTCCCTTAGATCTCATTAACAGGCATGCCTTCTGCAAAAAAAAGTCCGTTTGGCAAGGTGTGTCAGTCACATCGTTTGTTCTTGGGTCTTGGAACAAGTCTTCTCGTACTCTGCACACAATCCAAATTGCACTTGTAATTAGAGTGTCATATCTGTCATAACTGCAGTTGCTACTCAACTGTTATTATTATATCATGATCACCAATATCAGTATAATCGTTTCTGTTGTTCTCGTTAAATGAAATTGTTGTGCCTTGACCTCTTACAGTATTGATCCTCTTCCTTAGATCTAAGTGATGTTTTATGTCATCTGAATATAAAGAAATGAACCAAAACAAACAAAAAAAATGGTGAGGTTCCACTGCTTTGTCCATTCTCCTCTTTACTTAGTTTGACTGCCTGGACCCCTACCTCCTGTTTAAGATTTCACTGCCTAGGCCTACCTCCTCTTTGTGGTTTCACTGCCTAGGCCTACCTCCTCTTTCTGGTTTCACTGCCTAGGCCTACCTCCTCTTTGTGGTTTCACTGCCTAGGCCTACCTCCTCTTTCTGGTTTCACTGCCTGGGCCTACCTCCTCTTTCTGGTTTCACTGCCTGGGCCTACCTCCTCTTTCTGGTTTCACTGCCAAGGTCTACCTCCTCTTTCTGGTTTCACTGCCTATTCTTACCTCCTCTTTCTGGTTTCACTGCCTAGGCCTACCTCCTCTTTCTGGTTTCACTGCCTAGGCCTACCTCCTCTTTACGGTTTCACTGCCTAGGCCTACCTCCTCTTTACGGTTTCACTGCCTAGGCCTACCTCCTGTTTACGGTTTCACTGCCTAGGCCTACCTCCTCTTTAAGGTTTCACTGCCTGGGCCTACCTCCTCTTTACGGTTTCACTGCCTAGGCCTACCTCCTCTTTGTGGTTTCACTGCCTAGGCCTACCTCCTCTTCTTTTGGTTTCACTGCCTAGGCCTACCTCCTCTTTCTGGTTTCACTGCCTGGGCCTACCTCCTCTAAGGTTTCACTGCCTAGGCCTACCTCCTCTTTCTGGTTTCACTGCCTAGGCCTACCTCCTCTTTAAGGTTTCACTGCCTGGGCCTACCTCCTCTTTAAGGTTTCACTGCCTGGGCCTACCTCCTGTTTAAGATTTCACTGCCTAGGCCTACCTCCTCTTTACGGTTTCACTGCCTAAGCCTACCTCCTCTTTAAGGTTTCACTGCCTGGGCCTACCTCCTGTTTAAGATTTCACTGCCTAGGCCTACCTCCTCTTTACGGTTTCACTGCCTAGGCCTACCTCCTCTTTAAGGTTTCACTGCCTGGGCCTACCTCCTGTTTAAGATTTCACTGCCTAGGCCTACCTCCTCTTTACGGTTTCACTGCCTAAGCCTACCTCCTCTTTAAGGTTTCACTGCCTGGGCCTACCTCCTGTTTAAGATTTCACTGCCTAGGCCTACCTCCTGTTTATGGTTTCACTGCCTAGGCCTACCTCCTCTTTACGGTTTCACTGCCTAGGCCTACCTCCTCTTTAAGGTTTCATTGCCTGGGCCTACCTCCTCTTTACGGTTTCACTGCCTAGGCCTACTCATCATTCTGGATTCGCTGCTTTTTGTCCTGCCCCCACCTGCTTTCAATGCTTTTTGGCCCACCTTCTCCTTCAGCTGTTCCTGCCTTGGCGTACCTCCTCTGGAAGTTGTCACTGCCTTGGCTTATCTCCTCTTTACGTGTGACTGGATTACCTCCTCTTTACGTGTCTCTGAGGTTTCATTCCCTTGGCTTACCTTCCCTTTGAGGTTTCATTTCCTCTATCTACCTCTTCTCTGAAATTCAATGCCTTGGTCTGTGTCCTCTTTAATGTTTTCCTGACTTAGTCTCTCTCCCTCTCTGAAGGTTTTGCAACCTTTTTTCTTTGAATCGACATTTCCTTGCAGGAATACACTCCAACCCGGTTGAGTGTGGTGGAGCTTACCTACTGACATCCATTTATAAGGCAGTGACAACAATGTAACAGCCACATAAGTCTGCTGTACTGCTGGATTCAACCACAGCCAGTTTCAGAAGTGTGTTTGCAATTCAGTTTAAGAAAGTCAAAGGTACAAAAGGCCCATTGGTTCCACTGCACAATGGACTGCTAGTGCTCACTCTAGAGTTAGAAACCTCACCAAAAATAGCCCCACAACATTACAACAGCAAACAAACAAACAAATGTAAAGACTGGTTTAAAGAAGTAAGGTGAATGGGTCGTGAATGTAGAAAAGGAGAATGCAACAACAAGGGGGAAAAGATGAAATCCAGAAAAGACAGACAGACAGACACGGAGAGAGAGCGTGAGCAAGAGAGAGGAGGGGGGATTTCCAGCACAAATGTACAGGTAACTGGTAAATATGTATACTAACTGAGCCTCTGGCATCTTCACAAAATAACACGGGCAACATCAAATGAAGTAGCGAGCCACACATATTACAGTACAGATGTAAAAATGAGCAATTTTTCAAAGTATGACTCATTCTCATGCCACTTCACTCAGTGCTATAGGTCTACACACTGCTCACCCCCGCTCCCCATCCACAAAACGCTGATTGTCAAAACAAAAAAAAAAACAAACAAACCAACCAACCAACCAACCAACCCACTGCAGCCCTAACCATGGCAATCCACTAGGAGCAGTCCATGTCAAGTCATCAGGAAGCAACCCACCAGAGGAGACACTGCACTGTTGTCCAGCCTCTTCAATGGTGTTCAGTGCTACCTGCTCTGATCCATACTAGGCTCCCAACTAACAAATCCATACTAAGCTCCCAACTAACAACAGAACTGCCCAGTCCTAGAAGACACAGGTACCTGCAGTGTTAATCTGGAAATCAGAAACAATGCTCTCAGAGACGCATCCATTAAACTCAACTGTCTGACATCAATCTTCCCAATTAAACCCTTAACAAAACCAACAGCTGGCCGAAAACATCCCACAAATGAATAGCTCTGATGGAAAATCAAATCAGTGACCCCCCCAGTGCAGTCCACTGGCACTGACCACTAGGCCATGCAGGCTGGCTAGTATTATGGTTTTAATCAAAGACTGTCTGTTTGAACTAAACACACACACACACACACACACACACACACACACACACACACACACAAACCCCCCATGGATTTTGATTTGGACTTAGGAGGCAGTAAAATAGTCACCAAACACACGACAGTGAGGGGGGAGAGGGTGTACATGCATGTGTGTCCGTGTGTGTGTGTGTGAGTGGGGGGGGAGGTGCGTTGTTTTTTTTGTTGTTTTTTTTTTGCCAGGATAGCCATGTCAGACCCTACAACTCACAGAAACTCAGCTTTATCATGGTAAATTTCTTAATGAATATGACTGTAGAAAAGGGTAAAATGACACTGTAACAAAATTTCACTCAATACTTTCTCTAACAAAATTGTGCGACCTCAGCGATTGTACTATTTTCCCAGGAGGGAGAAAAAAAAGTGATGATGACATTCAAATGAGCAAGACAATTGGTGTGCGTAGCCAGTCCCAAACTGCATTCTGGCAACAAAGACACACACAAAAAAAGCACTTTTTTTTTCTTTGGGGGGTGGGAGTGGAGGAGGGAAGGGGGGTCTCCTTACCAATGTCATGCGTACAAACTGCAAATTTTGTTCAAAACCCACAGACTTGTGTTGAATTAACAAACAAGTTCATCGTGCTAGGTCAGGCATAATCTGTGAGTTTTGTTGTCTTTTTTTTTTCTCCTTCTTCAACATCTATCCCCCCACCCCCATCTATTCCCCACACACCCCACCTCTCCCGACTGCTCTCCCCAGTCCACGAGGTAAGGGAGGAGAGGAGGAGAGGAGGAGAGAAGAAGAAATGAATCAATGACCAGCCGGCCCCTCCTGGGTGACACCACCTGACAAACACAATCAATGGCCCACACATCGCTTGGCTGGGCCGGCCGGTCGGCCTGCCTGACTGTTCGTTGGTTCTCCTTCCCTGACATCAAGGCCAAACACCACTACCACCACCACCACCACCACCCACCGTTCATCCAGCAAGTTTTCTGAGCTCGGTATTGCTGCGCCTGCTTCCCCCCCCCCCTCCAATCACCACCATCTCCTCCTCCTCCCCTGAGTCACCCCCCAGTGACAACAGTTGGCGGATCGCTTTTCTCACAGGCGGACGACATATTGCAGTCTACAATTTGAACATCATCGATCCCCCCCCCCACCCACCCCCGATCTGCCCCGCGCCGTCGTTTACTTTTTCTTGAGGCGCACGGGCACGCACGCGCGCGCGCGCACACACACACACACACGCGCACGCATACAGACACACATATACAGGGCACACACAAATACATACTGGCACACACACATACGGGCACGCACGCGCGCACACACACACACACACATATGGCACACACACACGTGCGCACGTACACACACACACACACACGTGCGCACGTACACACACACACACACACACACACACACACACACGCATGCACACATACACACACATATACAGGGCACACACACACACACAAAAAGGTCACACACACACACACACACACACACACACACACACACACACATATGGGCACAGACACACATGCGCACGCACATGCATGCACACACACACGCGTGCGCGCGCACACATACGCACGCACACGCACACACACACATCATATCCTCTCCCATCCCCCCTTCCCCTACCCATGTCCCTCATCTTCACCCCAGAAGAGGTATACACGTCCACACTGAAATAAATCAACACAGGTGACCCATCGACAACCAGCACAACATGTACGGTTTAAATTAATACCTTTCCACTCCACCCGCTTGACTGCAAACACTTCTGACTGGGTTATCCCCCCCCCCCCCCCCTCTCTCTCTCTCTCTCTCTCTCTCTCTCTCTCCACCTCCACCTACTCCTTGCCATCCATCAACGGATCTGACCATGTATATGTCTCGTTCCGTCTTATCTCTTACCCCCCCCCCCCCTCTCTCTCTTCTCTCTCTCTCTCTCTCTCTCACATTCTTTATCTCTTTCTCTCTTTTGGTGGCTACAGTAAACAAATGCAGGCGAGGTAAAAGAGACAGTGAGATCATGTAGCTTCTAGACCAGCCGACCGCAAAGAACCACATCAACAAATAGGCAGAACCTCGCTTGGAAACAAAGGAAGGGAGGGGAGACGAGGGCGCGGGGGTCAAAACCAAACAACAGGATAAACGCTCTGTTCATTCGTCACAGCCCTCAAGTTCCCATCTGCATGTTATCGCGTAACTGACCAATGGCCTTCGTTGAGGAAAAGTTCCTGCTGTACTACCTTAGGGAGGAAAAGAGGATGGATGACCGTACGACAAGGTGTGACACAACCAACAACCAGTTGCCGTTCACTACCAGGTCAGCCTCGTATTAGCCAACAATAGAGGAACCATACCAGACTTCCTTCCATCCGACCGCCAAACCGTTTGGTCCATGGGCAATGGAAAATGCTGATTGGGCGGATACACTCGTGCTGACTGACGGCATCACACACACACACACACACACACACACACACACACACACACACACACACACACGCACACACACACACACACACACGCACACACACACACACACACAACCTCTTTTATATTACTGTCTATTTGCTCCCATGCTTCTGAATCCCTGCATCTCGCCCCACCTCTCCCTTAACCTCCCTCCCCCACTACCACAACCCTCTCTTCCCACCCTCAATCCTCGCCTATAATGGGTGTGCATGAGAGAGAGAGAGAGAGAGAGAGAGAGAGAGAGAGAGAGAGAGAGAGAGAGAGAGAGAGATGTGTGTGTGTGTGTGTGTGTGTGTGTGTGTGTGTGTGTGTGTGTGTGTGTCCGCGCGCGCGCGCGGGGCTGGCGTGCAGGCGTGCGTGCGTGCGTGCAGGCGTGCGTGCGTGCGTGCGTGTGTCTCATCTTCAATGTCTCATCAGTCAGTCAATGATCCTCCATGCCACTCAACCCGCTTCTCTTCACACACACGAACACCCAACCCACAAATCACACGTCCATCTTCACACACACGAACACCCAACCCACAAATCACACGTCCATCTTCACACACACGAACACCCAACCCACAAATCACACGTCCATCTTCACACACACGAACACCCAACCCACAAATCACACACCCATCTTCACACACACGAGCACCCAACCCACAAATCACACGTCCATTTTCACACACACGAACACCCACAAAATCACACATCCAATCTACAGCCTCAGCACCAGCAGTTCAGCACGTCCATTCAGTATCACGCTGCCATCAGGCCCCCTCATCAGAGGACACTACATTCCAGACTCTGAAGAACACCACCTACTATGCCCTTACTGATCCACCATGAGCCAGCAATCGACCCCCTTCTGGCAGGCGCCAAGGCACCCATCAAACAACGGTCCCAAGGAGTTAGGGTGAGAGTACTGATAACCTTGACATGAACTTCCCCTGGGAACTGACACGGAGAGAAGCTCCAAACTCATGACTTACCGGGGAATTAACACAGAAACTCCAAACTCATGACTTACCATGGGAACTGACTCAGACAGAAACTCCAAACTCATGATTTACCATGGGAACTGACAGTGACACAAGAGAGAAACTCCAAACTCATGATTTACCATGGGAAGTGACACAAGAGGGAAACTCCAAACTCATGACTTACCATGGGAAGTGACACAGAAACTCCAAACTCATGGGAATTGACACAAACTCCAAACTCATGATTTACCATAGGAACTGACATAGAATTAGAAACTCCAAACTCATTATTTACCATGGGAATTGACACAGAAACTCCAAACTCACGACTTACCAAGGGAAATGACACTAGAGAGATACTCAAAACTCATGACTTACCAAGGGAAAATGACACTAGAGAAAAACTCACAACCCATGACTTACCAAGGGAAATGACACTACAGAGGAACTTACAACTCATGACTTACCAAGGGAAATGACACTACAGAGGAACTTACAACTCATGACTTACCATGGCAAATTGACACTACAGAGGAACTTACAACTCATGACTTACCATGGCAATTGACACAGAGAGGACCTCAAAACTCATGACTTACCATGGGAAACAAGACGGAGAGAAACTCCTAACTCATGACTTACCAAGGGAAACGACACATAGAGGACCTCAAAACTTTTTTAACCACAAGAACAGGGCATGAACAGCAGCAGAATGTCAGACTTCAGAGATGATCTGGTTCAGGTTCAGGTTCCGGTTCGTAGGGACAATTGCTTATGCAATTTTAGCCAGAACTGGCTTTGCATGTCCCTTCCATAGATGTCTCATCTTCATACGGTCTGGTCTTTTACTCGCTCAAGTCTTTATTTATCATAGTCAAAATAAATAGTCTTCAATAATACACTATCATCGATAGAGCTTTTGAAAAGGTTAGTATTTTGTGCACGTTTAATGTTAGGGGTTAATTTATTCCAAAGATTTGTTACTCTGTTACTGAAAGAAAATTTCCTTAGGTTAGTGCGACAATATTCATGATAAATTTTATCCACACTGTTTCTGGTATTCTCAACTCTTGATGCAGTAAAAAAAAAAAATTTGAAATAGGAACATTGTCAACACAATTAAATATTTTATAGACTTGAATCAAATCATCCCTCACTCGTCTTGTTTTTAGGGTAGGCATTCCAAGAGCTTTTAACCTACCTTCATAGGGAAAATCTTGTATATTCTTTACAAGCTTTGTTGCTCTTCTTTGTACTCTTTCTAGTGCAGCAGACTGCCTCTTTAATCGAGGATACCAAATTTGTGTTGCCATATTCCAATGTGGTCTCACGAAAGCCTTGTATAGTTTTGTAAAAATATCTTTATCTATGTGAATAAAAGTACCACAAATTAATTTCTCAAACTGAGATAATAAAGTTTACTTGACTTGACTTGACTTGACTTGACTTGACTTATACCAATCATTTTGTTAGCTTTATTCATAGAGTTTTGAATATGCTTATCGAATACCAGGCCAGAATCGAAAGTGACACCAAGATCTTTTTCATAATCACATGTTGAAATATCTGCATGCTCACCAGTATTACTGTTTAGCATTGTGTATTGGTATCCTGGGTTCTTACGTCCAACATGTAACACATTGCACTTGTCTGCATTAAAATGCAAGTTCCATGTGGTAGACCATTCAGATAGATTATATCATTTCATAACGTATCACGATTATAAGTTGTATTGTGTAAATTTTTGTATCGTCTGCAAATATTTTG
>JADBJO010000959.1:185312-190312 GCA_016801955.1 Conus betulinus | reverse complement strand
AAATGGCCAGTGTGCAGCCGGAATAGAACCGTTTCTTCTCTGCGAAAAATAACTGAAACCTAACAGATCTGGACAATCACTTTTATTGTACTAGTAAAAAATTATTATTTTTCACACCGTAAAAGCCTACCACCCTAAATGGCAATACTGGATGTTTTCTTCTGTTTCGTACTATATAATAATAATTATTATTTTATGGCACATAATTTTTACCTGACAAGCCCTAAGCGCTTACAAATACATAAAGGTTAAAGGAAACATAAATGAAACCAATAAGAAGATGAACACCGCACTAAGTACCATGCATCTACAAACAAGCGTGCATACTGACACACACCTACGCACGTACACATCCACCCACCCACCGACACATACACATGATCCCACACACAGGGCACTGCGTTCATGGATGTCTCCAAGGCTGCATCCATGGACATACCTGCCCACTGCCGATCATGTGTTCAGTCAGTACCTATTTGTATGCATCTGCTGCACTGCCTGTGTGTACTTACTGATCGTCTGTTGATGTTGAGCTGAGTAGGACCATTTCTAGTTTCTTATCAACATTACAATCTCCACGTTTCTCTGAATGTGAGCAGCAGAAAGAAACAAAATAGAGTACAGCTGACTCAAAAATCCCCCCTCCCACTCCCCAACTCACTCCCCACAAAAATGAATTGGAGCAGTTTGTGAAAACCCCTTCGTGGTCCCTTGTGATAGATACATTTTCATTCAGCATGCAAAGAAATGTACACAAATCACAGACTCATGCGCATGCGCACACACACATACACACACACTAACACACACAGATCTATCTATCTATCAATAAATTCATATGCAAATAAGCATGCACCTTTGAACTTCATAGATTTCTCGGAGAAACGAGTTTCTGGTATCAACAGCCATGCCTATTAGTTGATGATGAACAACCAAAGTCCTTTACTATGGCCAGCAATGTGGTGCACCTCACTCGTTGTTGTTCACAGCCCAGCCAAACCACAGGGCTGTGTACTACTTGACTGAGCCTGATCCCCTGCCATACAAACGCTTCATTTCTATGCATGTCAACCCATCACACAGAAACAACACTGTTTCAAGATGGAAAGGCATCCCTGAGAACTGAACTGCTCTAAATGCATCACAGAGAAACGACCTGTTTTAAGATGTGAATGGATCAGAGAGAACTGAACTGGTTTGAGATGGAATGCATCACAGAACAATGAAACGGATTATGAAGTGAATGCATCACAGAGAAATGAACGGTTTCAGAACAATCCAAGAGGATGGTGACTGATCGAGGGATCACAATCACAGATGGCTGTGGTACCATCAAAACAAAGTCCAAGTATATTCAAGGGGGGGGGGGTGGGGGGGGGGGGTGTTCTTTGTTCATTTGTTTTTTTTTTTTTTTTTTTAGGTGTTTAAAATAAACCATTTAAACTGGAACTACAAATAAACAATATACTATTGTCTATAGATCAGGCAGCCTGCTCTATGTCTCATGACATGGGAGACAGAATTTACCCCCCAACAGTTGAAGCCAATGCACGATACACAACCAGAAAAATGAACAGAGTTGCCTTCAACTACACGTAAGGTAAGGTAATGTTGCTTATAGCCCAGCCGAACACAAAGGGCCATATCAGGGCTGTCACCATGTTAAAATCAACTCACAAGTCATTAACAACAACAAATAAAAAAAAAAAAACAAACACACACACACACACACACAAACCCTTTCACACACCTCTTTAAAATGCATCTTCTAAAAGTGTACCAGAAACTTCGTTAAAAATCCTTCTTCCGTAAAATCTAAGATCAGATGAAAAATGATCTCTTTCAGAAACTCAAAGATCACATCAGGTGGGACATCTCTGAGCAGGGCTTTCATGGAGTCTGATGTAAAATTGTTTATGTCTCACATCATGCAAGTCCCAACAATTTAAACTGTAACAGAATATGTTTCACTGTGAGTGGAACATGACATGTAATGCACCATGGAGCTTCTTCACCTTTTAAAAGATATAAGAATGGGTTCAACTACAGATCCGCCCCCAAACTGCACAGGTTTGGTTTAGGCAAGCAGAAGCTCCGTGATATGCCAAAGCGGCCACAGGGCAGCACCATCTTCATAGTAGTATGATGAAGCCTCTTCAGACAGAACCGCCCACTGCCCTCCGTCTCCAAAGTAGTATGATGAAGCCTCTTCAGACTGAGAACCGCCCACTGCCCTACGTCTCCAAAGTAGTATGATGAAGCCTCTTCAGACTGAGAACCGCCCACTGCCCTACGTCTCCAAAGTAGTATGATGAAGCCTCTTCAGACTGAGAACCGCCCACTGCCCTACGTCTCCAAAGTAGTATGATGAAGCCTCTTCAGACTGAGAACCGCCCCCCCACTGCCCTCTGCTCAGCCACCTCACCTGAATCAACACTGCCCACACACAGGAATGTCCGTCCCGTGTGGCACTGGATCTCAGAACCCAGAACACATCCTCCAACATCCTACAGCATCAAACTTGGCCAGAGGGCGCAGAGAACTGCAGATGCAGCTTTGGGGCAGCGGTCAAGACTTCGAAAAGACTGTGTGATTCATCATGCTGACACGACTGAAGATCTGATGCAGCCAATTCAAATCGACTGCAGAAGACAAAAACCTGGACTGGAAAACCAATGAACTGGGCCTGATTCACAATTTCTTTTTTCTTTTTTTCTCCTGACTTTTTTTTTTTTTTTCATTGGTCGTTTTTGTTTTTCCTGCCTGTGGAAGTCCGCTGGCTTTCTCAGAAATCTTCAGAGCCACGCCCAGTTCTCCAGTCTAAGGGAAACAATTTCAGGCAAACAATTCCTTTTGTCCTTGAAAACAATGTCACAAACCATTGTTCTCAACCAAAAAGGACAGCAGGAAGGCTGGAGGGATGTACAGCAGTGTCATGTATAAAAATTTAAAAAAAAAACCAATGATATATCTGTGGATTTCTGACACAAGTCCAAACCACCCCCCCCAAGCCAACTCAGCTCATCAGTACGGCACGCACACACGCACGCACGCACTCACGCATGCGCGCGCACACACACACACACACCAGAGACACCAAACTCCTGCAGCCAAAATCTTGGAATCAAGGGGGTGGGGGGGAGGGGTGATGAGGGGGTTTATCAGACTTGAACTGGAAACATTCAAACTCCCTATAACTTCAACTGATGACCACAGGGCTAGCAGCAGCAGCAGCAGCAGCAGCAACAGCAACAACAACAACAACAACAACACCCAAAACATGTTGTCTTCCCCTATGTATCATTCCTATCATAAGTCACAGACCATCATTAATTTAAGTCTTGATCTGGCTACAGTGTTTATTGGTCTTTTCCATTAAAAACAAAACAAACAACAACAAAAAAATTAAAATCCCCCCTCCCCCAACCAACTCCCCCTTTCCTTTAATGAAACAGAAGATCGAAACTCAGGGAATTCTAACACGCAAACTGGGAGAGATTTTGGACAACAAACATCAGCAGATCAGGGAAATTCCTGAAAACAAACATAAAAAAAATTCACAGAGGATCGGCCGCTATGTGCACAACCACAAAAACACCACAAACACACACACACACACACACTCACTCACACGCACACACACACACACACACACACACACACACACACACACACACACAGAGACTCAACAAACCACATGTCTCTTGCACCTCCACCCAACTCCTAACCCAGTGCCCCCCCCCCCCCCCCCCCCCCCCCCTTCAAAAAAAAAATCATCATCCTCAAAAAAAGAAACAAAAAAGAGAGAGAAAGAGACAGGCAGGAAGGAGGGCTAGAGAGAATAGAGGGGGTGGCAGATGATGGTGAACCAAACTGGCACATTGAGAGAGGGGTGTGGGGGTGGGGTTGAGAAGCCTGGGATGGAAGAAAAGAAAGATGGAGAGAGAGAGACAGACAGACAGACAGACAGACAGACAGACACGAGACAGAGAACAGCAGAGACAGAGACAAGGGGAGAGAGAGAGAGAGAGAGAGAGAGAGAGAGAGAGACTGACACAGATGGAGAGAGAGAGAGAGAGAGAGAGATAGACAGAGACAGAGACATAGAGAGATACAGAGAGAAAGAGGAGAGAAACGTTGATCATAGATACAGCTGATCAAGACTGACAGACAGACAGAGAGAGAGGAGAGAGAGATAGAGAGAGAGAGAGATAGTGAGTGAGTGCCACAGTGTGTGTGTGTGTGTTGTTGTGTGTGGGTGGGGTGGGGGGGGGGGGGGGGGGGGTTTTTTTGTTTGCTGTGTTCCGCCCCCTTCCCCTGCCTTCCCATCCCGTTCACACACGCCAGTTGCGTGATAATGAAGAGGAGTGTCTAAGTGGCCAGCTGGCAAAATTACACCTGTTCGATATTCCCCCGCCTGCTACTTCTCCACCCTCCCTCCCTTCTCTCCTCAGCTCTCTCTCTCTCTCCTCTCTCTCCCCCTCCCCTTCGTCCCCTCCCCTCCCCTTCTCTCTCTCTCTCTCTCTCCCTCTCTGATTCTCTCTCCCTCTCATCCCTCCCTTCTTCTCTCCTCTCTCTCTCCCCTCTTCTCCCTTCCCCCTGCTTTCTCTCTCTTCTCCTCTTTCTCCATCCTCCCTCCCCTTCTTCTCCTCCCTCTCTCTCACTTCTCCCCCTGCCCCTGATTCTCGCTCTCTCTCTCTCTCTCGCATCCCTCTCATCTCTCTCTCTCCCTCTCCTCATCTCTCTCCTCCCTCCCCGTTCATTTTCCCCCTGATCTCCCGTCTCCTCTCTTCTCTCTCTCTCCTCCCCTATCCCCTCCTTCTCTCTCTCACTCCTCTCTCCCCTTTCATTCCCTTCCTTCTCTCCTGTCCCCCTGATTCTTCCTCTCTCTCTCCCCTCCTCTCTCTCACCTCCCCTTCCTTCTCCTCTCTCTCTATCTCCTGCCTCCCTCTCCCCTTCCCTATCCTCTCTCTCCCTCTCTCTCTCTCTTCTCTCTCCCT
>JADBJO010000959.1:177500-182089 GCA_016801955.1 Conus betulinus | reverse complement strand
TCCCTCCGCCACCCTCCTCTTCTTGAAACCCTTTACCATGAATGGTAGAGAATCCAGTGGACGAGGATGGGAAACGACGATATATAGGAAGCGCGGCGTACCGTCTGACCAACATTTCCTCCTCTACCCCCCCCCCCCTTCTCTCTCTCTCTCTACTCTATTTTACACACACACACACAACCCACACACACACACACCCACACACACACACACACACACCTCGGCCAATTTTCTCGCCATGTCTGGGTAGAAAAGAGCAAAAGGCCGCCTACACACACACAAACACACACACACACACACAGCACGCACGCACACAAGCAGACGGCGGGGGGCAAAGAGGGAAGGATGGAGAGAGGGGTGGATGATGATTGTGTAAAACTATGCCGTCATATGGCAACAACCGCCGCACCGACTTAAGAAGTCAGCTCCCTGACGCTAGAAGGTTTGTGACACCACCCCGCCCCACCCCACCCACCCTCCCCACCTGTCCATCCATCACCCTCTTCACTTTTTTTTTAAGGCTGGCCGCAACCGTTCAAAGCCATGCTCCCCCCCCCCCCCCCTCCACCCATTTGTCCACCCACCCACCTACACCCTTTATTTTCAAAAGGCTGGCCGCAACCGTCCCCCCCCCCCCCCCCCCCCCCCGCCCCGCCCTTTTCCCCCGCCCTTTTCTATGAATTTATTGCATATGTTATTCTCAGCTCTAAGCGAAGCCGAGATGATGTGTGGGAAGAAAGGCGTAGGCAGGAACATATATGAGTGAGGACGGCAACATACAGTGCAAAACAATACGCAAATCCCCGATGATGTCCACATCGCCATCACTGCCACAATCTCTTTAAAAACAAGTCACCCCACCCCCCCACCCTCAATAATGTATTCCACTAGTTCCATTCGGGCAAATGTTTCACAATAATGGCATGTACAGCTCCTTCAGAGGCAGTGCACACACGCCGCTCATTCCGACACCCGTCCACAGCCACAGCCCGGTCGGCCCCGCCGCAGCCCGGCACCGGCAATCCACAGGGAGCAGTCAATGTCAAGTCGTCAAGAGGCAACCCACCGGAGGGAGACACTGCACTGCTGCCGAGTCACTTCAGTGGTGTTCAGTGGCGCCTGTTCTGATCTAACATACGCAGGACACCACCTACTAAGCCCCTACTGACGACAATAATTGCTTAGTCGCGGAGCCGGCGTGAGTGAGCTCTCCCTCCGGAGGGCGCCACCACGTCCATCCAAAGACAGTCCCCATGGACCCGCCGATACCGGTGACCCCGAGCGGAACCAAAATCAAGACCACAGACGTGGAGAGGACATCAAAATGAGGTCACCATGAGAGCAGGGCATGAAGGGCCCCAGAACTTGAGACATTTTTTTTTTAAAATGCTGATCGATGAAGATGAGGATGATTAAGATGATGCTACGGATTTCCATTTCGGTCTGAGACTACATGACAGGGCTGTACTCTACGCTTCCTTTCATAATATATCCCGGCGTCAACCAGTCCCGAGAGATACAGGCACCTGCAGTGTTGGTCAGGAAATTTGAACAACACTCTCAGAAACGCATCCATTAAGTGGATGAAATTCGACTGTGTGGTCCCCAGTCTTCTCAACTGAGTCCGAAGCAAACTCAACTCTGGGTAGGAGCCGGTCAGGACAGAAAAACCCACATGACTCTGATGGGATTCGAACCCACGACCTCCCAGCCGGGAGTCCGCGACGCTAACCACTGCGCCACGGCGGCTGGTAAGTTCACTTTACGTCCCCTCCTCTTGGGCTCTCCGCGTTCCAACACTACTACAACTACTACTTCCAGTTCAAACCTTTGGCAGTAGTTGTTCTCGTCTCCATCCCCCCCCCCCCCCCCCCCCGCCCCTCCATCGACCTTCCTAAACACAGGCAGACAACCCAGCAAGACTAGTGAAAACCGTGACCTCTTTGGGGCGAAGGTTGCTGACTTTACAAATGAGGGGCTAAGGTGAATGGACAACTGACCCCGGAGGGAGGGTGGAGGGTGTAACAAACCGACCCGAGGGCGGGTGGAGGATGTAAACTGACCCCGGAGGGAGGGTGGAGTGTATAAACAACTGACCCCGGAGGGAGGGTGGAGGGCATAAAGAATCTGTTGCGGGAGGGTGGAGGAGAGAGAGAGAGAGAGAGAGAGAGAGAGAGAGAGAGAGAGAGAGAGAGAGAGAGAGAGAGAGAGACAGAGACAGACAGACAGACAGACAGAGACAGACAAAGAGATAGAGAGAGAGAGGAGGGAGGGAGGAACGTTGAGAGACAGACAAGAGAGAGACAGAGACAGACAGACAGAGAGACAGAGAAGGAGACGGACAGACCGAGGAGACAGAGAGAGAGAGAAAGAGACAAACACAGACACAGAGAGGGGCGGGGTAGGAGAGAAATGGAGAGACAGACAGACAGACAGACAGGCAGGCAGGCAGACAGACAGACAGACAGTGACACAGAGTGAGGACGGAGCGAAACGGACAGAAATAGAAAACAGACCCAACAGCCAGCCGAAGCTGAGACTGATAAGGTGTCCCGTGCAGTGAGTGTACTGAAGGATAGTGAGAGAAAGTGAGAGAAAAACCTTTAGTTAAAAAATAGTGGGAAGGGAAAAGTGTAGTGTAGTGTAGTGTAGTGTGTGTGTGTGTGTGTGTGTGTGTGTGTGTGTGTGTGTGTGAGTGTGTAATAGACAGGATTGCATTCCAAGTTCTTTAAATAGCTAGTACACACTCCCCATTTCTCTCGCCCCGTTTACTCTTGTAGTTTGCCCAAAGTCATCAAGTGATTATCCCCTCTAATTCTAGCCAAAAAGATCATATATCCAGTTATTAAAAAAAAAAGAAAGAAAAAATAACTGGGAGTGGAGAACTCAAATCATGCCATTAACAAAAATAATGCCTTTTTTTTACCACCAGACCTACGACACTTTTAGAACTATTTCTGGACCCACCACCTACGAATGAGGGGGAAAACAGAAATACACACACACACACACACACGCACACGCACAATATTGTTGATGACTGTACATAAAACAACTGAAGCAAAGAATTCCAACGCTCACCCGACTTATTACCACAGCCAACATTTCTCCCCATCCCCCCACCCCACCTCCCAGGAGCCATCCCCAACAAAAGGGAATGGTCAACACGTACTGTGCATAAAAACAGCAATCAAGAAGACCAAAGAAGACCCTCACTGACCCGACAAGTGGGAGGAAAATGACCAGAAGTTCCTCACGTTCTAGGCTGCCATGAAGTTTTGGGGAACACCCTGGCTTAAAGACTTGTATTCTGTTTTTCAAAAGAGGTAAAGCAATACAGGCATCTCACAGTACTATTACTAATCTTCTTCTTCTGCGTGCGCAGGCTGATACTCCTGTGGACGCTCCCTATATGGACAGGCAAGTATTATCCCATCTACCCTATAAAGGGAGTGGAGTTTTGTGTGCATGACCATTTTTTATCTCGCCATTAAGGCAGCCATACTCCAACTTCGGGGAAGGTGCATGCTATGTGTAACGTGTCATCCATGATACCAACAGCACAAAACTGGCCTTTTCCTCCGAAAGCTGGTGATGGGCTTTTACATGTGTGCAAGATATTATGCATGCGTTCACACACGGAACCTCGGTTTATAATTATAGTCCCATCCGAGAACTGCATGGGAAGTGGAGTCAGAACCAATGTTAACTCAGAGGGAAAAATCCCTCTGTACTGAAACGGCCCATGGGAGATTCGAACCCGCAACTCTTGGATTACGAGTCCGGCCCTCTACCTGCTGAGCTATTCCGGCTCCCCGAGGTAAAGCAATATAGGCATCTCACAGCACTGATCAAAGAGGGAAGCAAAGGCTGTGTCAGGCCAACTGACATAGACTAGAACACCAAGGCTACATCAAAATGTTGTCATGCTCGCATAGTTATGCGGGGATTGTCTTCAGTTGTGACAAGCTCCTAGCATAACATTATCAGTCTCCAAAATCCCCCGAAGTCGGAGTGTGGCTGTCAAAAACAGTCACACACGTAATGTTCTCATCCCTAGCTGATGCATCTGTACTATAGTGTCAAGTACTCCGGCTGTTTTGAATGATCCCTGGAGTCTTTTAGCCAGGAGGGTACGATGACAACAACATTTCCGTTTAAATCCAAAGAATTATGCTCTTGAGTTTCTTGGTCATCTTCTTTTGAGGCTCAGCTTATCAACTATCAGTATATAATTTATGCTTTGTGCAATGTGTGTGTGTGTGTGTGTGTGTGTGTGTGTGTATGTATGTGTGTGTGTGTGTGTGTGTGTGTGTGTGTGTGTGTGCGCGTGCGCGCGCGCGTGCGTGCGTGCGTGCGCATGCGTGTGTGTGTGTGTGTGCATGCGTGTGTGTGTGTGGGGCAGCAGGACTAGAGTCAAGGAAAAGGGAAGATGGTCTCAGACTGATGCAACATGCACAGGGCAACGTAAATGTTCATCATGCAAAAAGTTCAGATGACCAGCAAGTTCTGATGTGTCCTGCCAATCTCTTGCTCTCTCTTTCTCACTCTCTCTTTCTCTCACACATACACACACAACACTCTCTCTC
>JADBJO010000959.1:165000-172500 GCA_016801955.1 Conus betulinus | reverse complement strand
TATTGATGTACACACACAGGGTAGCCATCATGTATGTATTCAATCTGGTATGGGACTCCTTTAAAGAAAAAAAAAAAAGAGCAAGAGAACAAGAGAGAGAGAGAGTGCTGAGAGGGTGCCCCCCCCCCCCCCCCCCCCCCCCTCCCCCCCACAATGTGACATTTGGGTTCGGCTTCAGTGCTAGTGCTATGCAAGTCAAATGCATCTTGATCTTGACAGCATTTTTCAGCCCAAACATGACATGCATATAAGAAGGCAGATGCATATAGAGGCTGCTTATGACATATGCACGTAAATGTCTGCCTGCTTGTTAATCAAGATTTAGGTTTAGTCTGCTTATACCATTATTGCCCAATTGATCACACAAGCATTTCATGTCTGAGTTAACAATATATGAGTTAATAATATATATATATCAAGGTAAAAAGTGAGATAAACAGTTTTCCTCGCTGTATGTTTCTCTTCTGTAGGCTACCACCACGACACAGAAAAGAAAAAGAACAGTCCCAACCCAGGCAAGAACAAAATCCCTTTCCAACAGCAGAGGATTTCTCAGGGATGCTTTAAACACAAGCTTCTCTATATCTCCATTAACATTCTAGTCACCAGCTCTGTACAGTGGGTATACATGTACAAAGCAGAGGCCAACAATCCAGGTCATCAATTCACAGGATACTCATACTGAAGTGCCTGCATGTCATCTTCCTTCCTTCTTCAACTTAACATTTCTTCACTTTTGAGTGTGATAAGACAGTGAGTGAGAGAGATTGAGTGTTGGGGAGGGAGAGAGAGTGAGTGAGTGTGTGCACACATATGCGTGCGTGTGCGCATGAGTATGGGGAGAGAGAGGGCATGAGAGCGAGAGAGAGAGAGAGCACGCCTGAGAGCGAGAGAGAGCCCGCATGCATGAAAGAAACAGAGAGAGTGTGTGTGTGACTGCGTGTGTTTGCGCGTGCCTACGCCCACGAATAAAAGTCTGCGTTGTGTGCTGACACATCAATTCACCTATGTTTATGCAACACTCTTTCTTTCATACCCGCAAAAGCATTTACTCCAATAAACAACAGCTCTCTCTCTCTCTCATTCTGATAAACCTCATGGCTTCCAACCTCAAGGAAGAAAGCCAAGAGATGCAATGCCTCCTCCCTCTTTCAACCTCTTTGGCTGATTCACTTGTGTTGGCCTGATCCACACACAAATGAATCATAACTCAAGCCACTGCCTGGGAACAACAGCAGAAAGCCTTGCTGTATACCCCTAACCCATGAACTGGGACACCTTCACTCACAGTAAGCTCACCTTCTTCTTCCCTCTCCGGCTCCGGGGGTCACCACCATCACCACCACCCCCTCCGGTTTCTTCTTCTCCACGGCATTCCGGGCCTCTTGGCGCTCAGTAGGCTAGCGAGCCAGCTAGCTAGCTAGATAGCTCCACCCAATTATCCTGTGTGGGGGTGAGGGGAGGGAGGGTTGTCAGTCAGTCAATAATCCACACAACAACCTCGGTCGTCCGCCGCCTCCCTCGTCCTCAAAGTTTAGTAGGCCTTGCCTTGTTGCTGCCCCCTTCGCCTCACCGCCGCTCCCTCACCCAGCCCACTACGTGTGGCAAAGACACTTGAACAGTCTCACTTGATCATTATCACGAACGAGAGAGAGAGAGCCAGAGAGAGAGACAGAGAGAGAGAGAGAGGGAGGGAGATCCCACCACATTCCAAGATCTTTCTGCCTGGTCGCGGGAACACACAGCGCTGGCTTTCACTCACTCCGTCCGCCGCGTTTATCCAAAGTGAAGCCACCACCTCAAGACACGATGATAGAAACTGCCAGCTTTTTACACACACTCACACACACACACACACAAAATAAATAAACAGAAAAAAAATAATAATAAAGGTCCTGCAGCAAGATCAGCTCTGGAACCAGGATGCCACAAACTTTTCTTTCTTTTTTTTTTTTTTTTTTTTGGTTGTTGTTGGGTTTTTTTCCCCCCCTCAGTGTTCCCTCCCCCTCACCTCACCTCAAACTCGCACCACAGCACTCTCTCTCTCTCTCGCTCAGCTGTGTCGGCGTCGGCGGCAGGCAGGCAGGCAGGCAGCCACGGGCAGGTAATCCGGTCCAAGGGAGACAAATCGCGGTGGTGGCCTGTGTGTGTTTCACTCCCTCGAGCCTAGTTTTCCACACACGCACAGCGCCTATCGCTGCCATTTCCAGTGTCGGGGCGCTTCAACTAGGGCTAGGGGGGCTTCCCACAGTCTTGAATGATCGCTGGCAAAAATCAACATGGCGGCGCCGCGGACTTGTGGATAGGAGAGTGATTCTTCTTGTACACACACACAGAAAGGCGAGAGACAAGTGAGAGAGGGGCCCCGCACTGACAAGGCAATCAGGGGGGAAGGTTGGCACTCAGACACACGACCAACGATATCCAGCCCCTCCTCCTCCTCCTTTTCTTTGGCTCAACTTCCTCCTCCACCCCACCACCCCCCCCACTCTTCCACCACCACCACCATCCCCCTTTCCTTCCTTCTCACCCCTCCTCGTCTTTACACCCTCGGCTGCGCTCGGCGACTTCCTTTCTCACTATCGTCTTGTACACTCACTACACACACGGCCGTGCCCTCGCTAAACTCTCCGCCCCCCCCCCCCCCCCCCCCACTCCCCCACTCTCTTCCTCCTCCCCCTCCCAGCTCAACCGAACCAAGCCGCGGCGCGGCGCTTTTTTTTTTTTTTTTTTTTTTAATTCAGTGCCGCCACCACCACCACCCTGTTGTAATGTCAGATTTCTCGCCCTCTGAATAGCCTGAACCCATTATGAAATCCCAGGCAAAGACAAACACGCTACACGACTCTTCAGTGCACGGGCCTGGTTCATAGCGGGGGTTCGGTGTGTATGAAATACAACTCGGAGGGGGGGAGGGGGGACAGCCCCCCCCCCCCCCATCCACCATACCCTCCCTCCCCTCCCTTCCCCCTCTCTCTCTTTCTCTCTCTCTCTCTCTCTCTCTGTGCCCGCGGGTTGGGGTAGGAAAGGGAGCCTAGCATTTGTAGGTGTTTTCTCAAAGCGTGAAGCCTGGCTTTGGAATAGGCCTAGAAGGGAGAGTTGAGGAGGTTGGGGTGGGGGGGGTTGAGGTGGTGTGTTTTTAAAAAAAAAAAAAAAAAAAAAAAAAAACCGCCACAGAGACGCACAGTTTCGCTCTGTACTTGGGGTCCCTTTCTCAATATTGACAACACAAGCGAGCCGAGTCGTTAGGTCGAGTTTTGCGACCTTCGACACTTGTGTATGCCAATTACCTAATCTTAAGTCCACGCTGCCGGCCACTTTTGCAAGTGTGTGTTAAATGCCCACTGTGCATGTGGTATCAAAATGTAATGCATAGCACGGAAACAGAAAACAACCTGCAGTTATACTCGCACATCCTCCAGATCCACTTTCAAACAGCCAGGGCTCCTGATTCATGTACAAAATGTGCCTAGTTCACGCTCTGAGACACAGAAATGGCCTCTGCAATTATTTAGAGACTGCATGACTTTTACTTTTTATTAAGAGCCATTTATGAACATGTTCACCCCTTTATCATCATTAACGCTTGCATGAACATCCATACTCTATGTAAGTAAGGGGCATCAGAACTTTAGTAAGCCACTGAGGTTTCTTTCTTGCACCCTCTGACTTCGCCTTCACGATGCCTTGCAAGCAGATGACATGCAATCAATCTAAAGCCTGTGCTTTTTGCCTAGCCATATACTATTCAACAATCGTATTTGATCAGACCACTGAACCATGGTCAGCGTCTGTGCTTGATGAGACGGTTCTTTTAAACAGTGCTTGGAGCTTTGTCCACAATGGCCACTCCTTTGTCCACAATGGCCACTCCTTTGTCCACAATGGCCACTCCTTTTTTGCGGTTGTTTCTTTTGTTTTTAGTCACTGGTTCAGACTTTTTCATGCCACCCACAGGACAAGGAAGCACAGGAATCAAGATTCTTCTGCACTAAGTCTGTTGTGAGACTGCTGTTTCAGAGCACACGGATTTCCCGAACATCGTTGGCTCTGATGTGAATGAATGTGATGTCGTTTGTGCACTGACGCCAATTACAGTCCAAGGTTCTGGAACTTCCAAATACCAGAATTAACAGTGGAATTCACAATGCCAAATTACACATACCTCTCAGTGTGTGTTGGCTCTGATGTCAATGTGATGTCGTTTGTGCACTGACGCCAATTTACAGTCCAAGGGTTCTGGAACTTCCAAATACCAGAATTAACAGTGGAATTCACAATGCCAAATTAAACACACCTCTCAGTGTGTGTTGGCTCTGATGTGAATCTGATGTTGTTTGTGCACTGACGCCAATTTACAGTCCAAGGGTTCTGGAACTTCCAAATACCAGAATTAACAGTGGAATTCACAATGCCAAATTACACACCTCTCAGTGTGTGTTGGCTCTGATGTCAATGTGATGTTGTTTGTGCACTGACGCCAATTTACAGTCCAAGGGTTCTGGAACTTCCAAATACCAGAATTAACAGTGGAATTCACAATGCCAAATTACACATACCTCTCAGTGTGTGTTGGCTCTGATGTCAATGTGATGTCGTTTGTGCACTGACGCCAATTTACAGTCCAAGGGTTCTGGAACTTCCAAATACCAGAATTAACAGTGGAATTCACAATGCCAAATTACACATACCTCTCAGTGTGTGTTGGCTCTGAAGTCAATGTGATGTCGTTTGTGCACTGACGCCAATTTACAGTCCAAGGGTTCTGGAACTTCCAATACCAGACCAGAAACACAGTGGAATTCACAATGCCAAATTACACATACCTCTCAGTGTGTGTTGGCTCTGATGTCAATGTGATGTCGTTTGTGCACTGACGCCAATTTACAGTCCAAGGGTTCTGGAACTTCCAAATACCAGAATGAACAGTGGAATTCACAATGCCAAATTACACATACCTCTCAGTGTGTGTGTGTGTGTGCATGCGTGTCTGTATGTGCGCGTGCTTGTGTGCGCGTGCGTGTGTGTGTGTGTGTGCACACTCAGAGTCAGACGCCAAGGCCTGAGCAAGTGGGGAAAAAAAAACTGATCATTTTCTGAGGGTCCAGGAGCCAATTCAGGACCCCCCCCCCCCCCCCCCCCCCCCCCCCCCCCCCCCCCATGGTTCTTGGAGCCAAGGCCTCAAGAGGTCACTGGGTAAAGCCCCTTGAAACTTTTTATTTTCCCCAGACTTGCAACCTACTGCGAGTTTGAACGGGATGCTCAAGCCATCCTACGTTCCAACAGATCTTGATGCCTGCAGTCATGTCAATGTTTCTGGGCACTTCCTTTTCTCAACCTTCTAAACATTTTGACCCTACAGACTTTTCTTCTTCTTCCTTTTTTTTTTTTTTTTTTTTTTTTTTTTTTTTTTTTTTTAAACCAAACGAGTTTGGAAGTGTCAGCAAAACCCCTTCACATTTCCAGTTGGAACAAAAAATACAGACTGGACTGTGAACTGGAAACCTGGCGGCTTTGATCTTCTTAATCTTACATATACCCCTGCGTTTTCTATGCAGACTGATGCAAATCTCAAGAAAGGCTCTGAACACCTTTAACCTTTACCGGATGACATTTTGACTACACAGACCTGATCGTGCGGGTCGCCCAAGACGCACACACTTTGTAGAGGCTTTTCCTACTGCTCATCCCTATTCAGACTGCGTGGGTCTTAAGACCCACACCTGATAAAGGATGGTTCAGCAACTAATTCCTCACCCAATGGCGTGGGTGATGTGTGACCCATTAAAATGTACAGGTCCTGAAGGGAACCGCGACTAATTATGCTGATAATTGACTGTGCCCATCCATACATGAAATTTCTGTGACCAACAGCTATTAAGATCATTGAGGAACTCCTACGATTACGTGAGCATAACTCTATCCGTTCGAAAGATAGGATCTTTTTTATTGAGTCACTGGGTCATGGAAGACCCAGGAAGCAGGGAAGGTGTCTTCCCCAGGCGCCACAATCCACCCCCCAAGCCAGCCAGCCAGTTGACAGGGGCAGCAAGCAGGGTAGTATAGGGGGAGCGGGGAGTTTGTAAAGCCCGCCTAGAACCTGATACTGTGATATAGTTACACGCTTTGTTATGACTAAAGGGGGCAGGCCTGCCCCCCACCCCCCCTTCCCCCCCCCCACCCCCCCAATCCCACTCCTCAGCTCCTTCCTGCCTGGCCCTCCATTGCCTGCCGCTTTTCCCCCCACCTCGCCCCCCCCCCCCCCCCCCCCCCACCCCGCCTCAACCCCAACCCCTCCCCGCCTCAGCATTGCTCCCTCTCTCTCTTTCCTCTCTGTCCCTCAGTAAGTCTCTCTCTCTCTCTCTCTCTCTCTCTCAGAAACTCTCCCTCTCTCTCTCAGAAAGTCTCTCTCTCTCTCTCTCTCTCTCTCTCTCTCTCTCTCTCTCTCTCAGGCCCTACGCTGAGAAGATACTACTATTTAGAAACCAATTTGGCCACTGATATGAATGACTAGAGCTCTGCCCCAGACTTTGCCTTGTGTTGCCTTGCCTTGCCCTGACCCCCCCCCCCCCCCCCCCCCCCCCCCCACACACACACACACACACATCCTCCCCGTCTCTGCCCCTCCTCTTCTTATCCTCCCTCCCCGCAGGTGCTAGAGAAAAAAAAAAAAAAAAAAAGAAAACGGAAACACTCCTTTCCGTTTTTAATCATTCTTTCTCGGAGAGAGAGAGACAGACAGACAGAGACAGACAGACAGACAGAGACTTTTGACCGTTCTTTCTGAGAGAGAGAGAGAGAGAGAGGGGGGGGGGGGGGAGGGGAGGGAGGGAGAAAGAGGGAGAGAGAGAGAGACTGACTGACAGAGGGAGAGAGAGAGAGAGAGAGAGAGAGAGAGAGAGAGGAGAGAGAGAGACCTGAGAGACACAGACATAGATGATAGACAAGAGACAGAGAAGTTTGGTGAGGAGAAGGGAAGAATCAGCGGGCTGCACATTCAAAAAAAAAAAAAAAAAAAGAAAAAAAAAGATAAACAAAGGTGAACACGGTGCTGCGGGGGGGTCCTTTCCTCCTTGGACGGACAAAAACGGTTTCAGGCAATAGCGAATCAAACCCTTCTTCCAGGAGCTGTCATGATGGATCACTGTCATTAACTGCTCACACACCCACCCTTGAAAACAAACAAACAAACAAACAAACAAAACCACCCGCTGCGCCTTCCCACCACTTCCGTGCCCGCTACACAAAACAACCCACCCCACTGTTGGCCTACTGCCGGGGCAAATCCTGCCCGAATGGTCAGACTACTACACGTTGTATTATTAGACAGAGAGCAGGTTGCTTAGTTAGCGCAAACGAGCTCCGTATACATGCATCCATCCCAAGAACCACTTGACGGACAATGCCCGAGTGACTTGGACTTGACGACAACAGCCTGGGTTTCTGTGAGCAACTTTCAAACACACACACACACACACACACACACACACACACACACAC
>JADBJO010000959.1:140000-160000 GCA_016801955.1 Conus betulinus | reverse complement strand
TCCCTGCTCTCCTTAGTCTGTCTCTCTCCCTCTCCCTGCCCTCTCATTAGTCTGTCTCTCCCTCTCCCTCCTACTCTCTCCCTAGTCTGTCTCTCCCTCTCCCTGCCCTCCCTGCTCTCATTAGTCTGTCTCTCCCTCTCCCTGCTCTCTCCTTAGTCTGTCTCTCCCTCTCCCTGCTCTCCTTAGTCTGTCTCTCCCTCTCCCTGCTCTCCCTAGTCCGTCTCTCCCTCCTCCCTAGTCTGTCTCTCCCTATCCCTGCTCTCCTCTCCTGTCTCTCCTCTCCCTGCTCTCTCCTAGTCTGTCTCTCCCTCTCCCTGCTCTCCTTAGTCTGTCTCTCCCCTCTCCTGCTCTCCTTAGTCTGTCTCTCTCCCTCTCCTGCTCTCCCTAGTCCGTCTCTCCCTGTCCCTGCTCTCCCTAGTCCGTCTCTCCTCTCCCTGCCTCTCCCTCTCCCTAGTCCGTCTCTCCCTCCCTGCTCTCCTTTGTCTCTCCCTATCCCTGCTCTCCTTAGTCTGTCTCTTCCTCTCCCTGCTCTCCCTAGTCTGTCTCTCCCCTCTCCCTGCTCTCCTTAGTCTGTCTCTCCCTCTCCCTGCTCTCCCTAGCCTGTCTCTCCCTCTCCCTGCTCTCCTTAGTCTGTCTCTCCCTCTCCCTGCTCTCCTTAGTCTGTCTCTCCCTGCTCTCCCTAGTCTGTCTCTCCCTCTCCCTGCTCTCCTCCTAGTCTGTCTCTCCCTATCCCTGCTCTCCCTAGTCTGTCTCTCCCTCTCCCTGCTCTCTCATTAGTCTGTCTCTCCCTCTCCCTGCTCTCCCTAGTCCGTCTCTCCCTGTCCCTGCTCTCCTTAGTCTGTCTCTCCCTCTCCCTGCTCTCATTAGTCTGTCTCTCCCTCTCCCTGCTCTCCTTAGTCTGTCTCTCCCTCTCCCTGCTCTCCTTAGTCTGTCTCTCCATATCCCTGCTCTCCCTAGTCCGTCTCTCTCCCTCTCCCTGCTCTCCTTAGTCTGTCTCTCCCTCTCCCCCTGCTCTCATTCTGTCTGTCTCTCCCTGTCCCTGCTCTCCCTAGTCTGTCTCTCCCTCTTCCTGCTCTCCTTAGTCTCTCTCTCTCCCTATCCCTGCTCTCCTTAGTCTGTCTCTCCCTCTCCCTGCTCTCCCTAGTCCGTCTCTCCCTGTCCCTGCTCTCCCTAGTCTGTCTCTCCCTCTCCCCCTGCTCTCCTTAGTCTGTCTGTCTCTCCCTATCCCTGCTCTCATTAGTTTGATACTCTGTCTCTCCATATCCCTGCCCTCCTTCGCCCCCCCCCCCCCCCCCCCCCCTTCTCTTTCACACACACACACACACCACACACACCTACTATTGACACAAATATCCATGCTTTTGACGGACCGATTCTCATCATGCACACGTATAAATTGACGCTGTAAACTCTCTCTCTCTCGCTCGCACACACACACACACACACACACGCACACAGTCTGGACACAAACATTCAAGCTTTCAGACTGACCCACCCTCGTCATGCACAACATACACAACATGACACCGTTAACTCACAATATGACACGGTTAACTCTCTCTCTTTCTTACACACACACACACACACACACACACACACACACACACACACAGAGTCTGGACACAAACATCCAAGCTTTCGGACTGACCGATTCTCTGCATGCACACATACACACAGTGTCACGGTATACTATCTCTCTCTCACACACAAACACACTTTCAGACTAACCGATTTCTCATCATGCACACATACAAAATGATACTGTAAACTAACTCTCTCTCTCTCTCTCTCTCTCTCTCTCTCTCTCACACACACACACACACACACACACACACACACACGCCACACACACACACAGAGTTAATCTTGACACAAACACCCAACCTATGGGACCGACCGATTCTCATCTTGCATACATACACAGTAACACTGTAAACTTTCTCTCTCTCTCAGTGACACTGCAACCTACCTCTCTTTATCTCTCCCAATGACACTGTAACCTCTCTCTCTCTATGACACTGTAAACTCTCTCTCAATGACACTGTAAACTCTCTCTCAATGACTGTAAACTCTCTCAATGACTGTAAACACACACACTCTCTCTCTCAATGACACTGTAAACGCTCTCTCTCTCTCTCTCTCTCTCTCTCTCTCTCTCTCTTTATCTCTCTCTCTCTCTTATAGTCGGGTTCTTTCTGCCAGACAACGAACGAAGATCAACACGGCCCAGGTTTTGCAGTCAAGTGTGACAGCTTGAGCCTGAAACGCTATGAGTCAGTCACATTCCGCCTGGCGGACCCAATCTCCAGCCAACCGTGAGGACAACCGACAAGCCAGCCAAGCCCCCCCCCCCCCCCCCCCCCCCCCCCCCCCCCCCCCCCCCCCCCCCCCCCAAACCCCGGCCGGGGACTACCAGGGCTATATGTCTGGTCAGTAGTCAGTAACACATAACAATAAGCTGCCTGCCTACCACTTCTTACCTATCCTGATGCTAGGGCAAATCTACCCCCCCCCCCCCCCCCCCCACGACCCTCGCAACTCCCCACTGCCCTCTCCCCCCACCCTTTCCCCAAACACACTTACACCTCCTTCCTTATTCTTCGCTCTGCGCGCTCTCGGTTCTGGACAATCTTCTGATCTACCTTTCGTTTCTGCTGACGTCTCACAAAGGTGCAAAGAGGGCTGCACCTAAACGGACGGTTGGTGGTCAACCGGTTTGTACCAATCTTTCTTCCCCAATGCCCGTTACTGCTAAGGACTGCCACTCCCCCTACCCCCCCCCCCCCCCCTCTCTCTCTTCTCGCTCTCTCTCTCTCCCACACCACGCATACCCTCACATGCACACCACACATATGCGCATACACACCACACGAGCGTGCACCATGCATACACACACACACACACACACACACACACACACACACACACACACACACACACACACGCATCCACAAACACCAAAAGAGGGACTGGGGCAGACGGATTGATACAGACTGAGAGACTGACTGACTGACAGACCGACAGAGGCAGAAGGAGACAGACAAAGTGAGACAGACAGACAGACAGACAGAGACAGAGACAGACAGAGAGAGAGCATGTGTGTCTAACAGAGTGAGAGGGCAGGACAGACGGTTGGACAAAACAGATGGACGGAGACTGAGACATGGGGTAAAAAGGGGGGGGGGGGGACTGGTTGGGGGGGCGGGGGGAGGGGGGGGGGGAGCAAGAGAGATATAGAGGGGGGAGGGTTGTAGGGGAGATAGAGATTTCAGCGCAAGTTTAATCAGAATGAATGTTAACTATTACACACACACACACACACACACACACACACACACACACACACACACACACACACACACGCACACACAGCATAATCCTCCCCAATCTACCCAAACCTCTCCTTCATTTTCATTGCCAGAAACACTGCTGACCCCCCTGGTGTGTACGTTCACTTGCTGACCTCTGCAACAAGCTTACTGATAAGAGAGCTATCTAATAATCAATGTCTCTGCTTGCTATCAGGTTACCCACCACAGAAGACACTGCACTGCTGACCAGATTTCAAACTCTTTTTCAGTTTTTTGTGAGCCAGATGAAAATAACCAGTCTCCACACTCAATATTCACATGGAGATCGGAAGGGGGGGGGGGGGGGGGGGGGGGGGGACAGCTAGCTAACTTAGGCAACAGGTCAGTTTCTCTCAAGTTCAGCTTCATCATGGAAGCGGTCACGTAACTGCGTGCGGACCAGACCGGGAGTCAAATGGGCAAATAACTCCACATCTGCCGAGCCAGGAAAACAACGGTGCATTAGGGTCAGAGCTACACTGATGAATTCATGCACATATGTATAAAGAGAAACATTTGGGAAGACAGTGTGAAGGGCACAACTTGAAGGATGCTGCTCTGGCCTTGATACCCAGCTAACATGACTGCACCACAGCGCTACAGTGTGTGTGTGTGTGTGTGTGTGTGTGTGTGTGTGTGTGTGTGTGTGTGTGTGTGTGCGTATGCATGTGTGAGCACCTGTGCATGCATGCACTTGCACACATGTACGCATGCTTGTGCATGTGAAGGCGCTTGCACCTGCTTGTACACATCTCTGCAAGCTTATCACAAATCTGCACATGCAAACACACCTGTAATGTGCTAAGTAAGACAGCCGTATATTCAAGGACTATGTGTGTGGAACCGCAGTTCACAAGACAGCAATTGAGTTCTTACATGATTTTTCTTTTCTTTTCTTTTTTTTTTTACACCAAAACATGGTAGATATAAGCACTTACAAAATAATGACAATGGAAAAAGAGTATATAAAAATATGTTAAAAAAAAAATTTAAAAAAAAAAAAAAAAACCACCCATGAATATCAAAAAAAAAAGCATAAAGACACTACACTGCTACACTGCGCCCTGCAGACAGGGAAACCACAAATCAAGAAACATAAAACACCGCCCAATCATAACACACCGCCTATCTAACCCCCCACCCCCCATGCGTTTTCTAGTTGTACTGTCACAGCAGATCCACTTAGCAAAAAAAAAAGTGGATAAACAGGCAAACCACCACTCTCTCTACCCCATCCACCAGACTATGTTGCACACCCCAACCTGTCCAGCCCCCACTTTAATCATCTTCACCTTATCCCCCCCCCCCCCCCCCCCCCCCCCACACACCTCCCTCCTCCGCCCTCCACACACAGAAATGCGCATGCTGCTGGCAACATGTGACCACTGCCAGCTAGCTCTCTCTCACCCGAACATTGTATGCATATGGAGCAACAAATGCCTGCATACAGAAATCAGATTCTTTACCTGTCTGTGGTCTCAGCTGGCATCTGGTCATCTGCCATCCAGCACATTCCATCCCCCCCCCCCACCTTTTACAGTGTCTCATCTGGTCATACCTTTTACAGTGTATCATCTGGTCATACCTTTTACAGTGTCTTATCTGGTCATCTGCCATCCACCACATTCCATCCATCCCCCCCCCACCTTTTACAGTGTCTCATCTGGTCATACTTTTTACAGTGTATCATCTGGTCATACGTTTTACAGTGTCTCATCTGATCACACCTTTTACAGTGTATTATCTGGTCATATACCTTTTACAGTGTATCATCTGGTCATACCTTTTACAGTGTATCATCTGTTCATCTGCCATCCAGCACATTCCATCCACCACCTTTTACAGTGTATCATCATCTGCTCATACCTTTTACAGTGTATCATCTGGTCATACCTTTTACAGTGTATCATCTGGTCATACCTTTTACAGTGTATCATCTGTTCATCTGCCGTCCAGCACATTCAATCACCCGCCTTTTACAGTGTATCATCATGGTCATACCTTTTACAGTGTATATCATCTGGTCATACCTTTTACAGTGTCTCATCTGGTCATACCTTTTACAGTGTCTCATCTGGTCATCTGCCGTCCAGCACATTCCATCCCCCACTTTACAGTGCATCATCTGGTCATACCTTTTACAGTGTCTCATCTGGTCATCTGCCGTCCAGCACATTCCATCCCCCACCTTTTACAGTGTATCATCTGGTCATACCTTTTACAGTGTCTCATCTGTCATCTGCCGTCCAGCACATTCCATCCCCCACCTTTTACAGTGTATCCCAGGCCGTCACCACCCTCTTCCTCACTCCCCCCCACCTCACCAACTTCGCCCCTTTCCCCCTCCTCCTCTCACCACCCTTCCCCTCCTCCCCCCCCCCCCCCCCCCCCCCCCCGTGCGCGCATGCGCCCCCACGCGCACACGCACACGCACACACACACACACACTTAAGAACATCAAATATAAATACATGTAACTGTAAGATATTGTACACACACAGGTATATACATACATACACTGCACACCCTGAGCCCAGTATACAGGCTCTGGTCAAACATTAAGGATGAGGTGATCAACTGCAATCTCAAGACCTGCACCCACTTGGTGCACATAAACATACATGCTACAGCAACAAGAGTTGTATCTGTCGGGGAAAAACAAAAAAATCCATTGTCACAGGTAAACAAAGAACACATATGACGGGGAAGGAAAAAGCGGAAGAGGGGAGGGCGAGGAGGTGAGGGGGAGGTGGGGAGGGACCCAGTAGGTTCTGGTGGGGTGAAAGCACATTTTTGTCTAGGCAGAACAGGCCAAAGTTAAAGCACAAGAGAGAGAGAGAGAGAGAGAGAGAGAGAGAGAGAGAGAGAGAAAAGAAGAATAAAAATCTGTGACGAAAAAAGGGGAACAAAAAATCTGCTGTGACAAGAATATTTTACAGAACATCACAAACTCTACAAAACGTCTTCTTACTGGAGCAGTGTTCATTTAACTGATGGAAGCCCTGGCTGCAATATATATAACTGCAGGAGCAAATCAGCCTCCACCACGCAGCAGCAGCAGCTGCAGCTGCACACAGTGGGACCCCCTAGCATGAACCTTATCCCTGCAGTCTGGTCTGCCCCATTGCGTAACATCCATCGGCATCAGCACCACCACACTGCTGCTTGGCTGGCTGACCACTGGTGCATGCACAATCTCCACCACAGCAACTTCTAGCGCCATCATTAACAGCAAACATCTCCATTTGCCGCCCATCCATCCCTCTTGGCACCCATTCCCCCCCCCGAGATATTTGCTGTTCTTTTTTTCTCCCTTCAGCCTAAATGCTGCCGATTACATGCGAGTCCATCTTCTCCCACATCACAGCATCTCTCCATCCCCCTCTCATAACACTTCACTCTCTCCCCTCTACTCTACTCTTTCTCTCTTTCTCCCTCCTCTCTCTCTCTCCTCTACTCTCCTTCACACACACACACACACACACACACACACACGATCACCACACAGCTCCCATTTTTTTTCTCTCTCTGTTTTTGTCTGCACTGGTTAACCAGTGATTGGTTCTGGAGCAGAGATCAGCCATTACTGAAGCCAGCTCACTGACATGGATGGCTGGACCCAGCAGACTGCGTCGTATCATTCATTTATTCATACACCATCCGTCCTTCATTCATAGGCATATTCCTTGTTTTCACTGCTGTTAACTGAAGCTCAAGAAGGTAAGGTAAGCTAATGTTGCTGATAGCCCAGCCGACCGCAAACGGCCACATCAGGGCTGTCACCACATTAAAATCAACTCACAAGTCATCCACAAAAAAAAAACAACAAGCCTTTCACATACCTCTTTAAAATACATCTTCTAAAAGCATACCAGAAACTTCGTTAAAAATCTTTTTTCCGTAAAATCTAAGATCAGATGAAAAATGTTAATCTCTTTCTGAAAATCAAAGATCACGTCAGGTGGGACATCTCTGAAGAGGGTTTTTCATGGAGTCTGCTGTAAAGTGTTTATGTCTCACATCATGCAAGTCCCAACAGTCTAAAAGAATATGTTTCACTGTGAGTGGAACATGACAAGGAACGCACCACGGACCTCAAGAAGTCACTCAGATTTAAAACTGGAAGTGAGAGGGTGGAAATAACCTTCTGAAATTTCACATCACAAGCCATGACGCCTTCTTCAGCCGACAAATGAGACGAACCCCCCCCTCAAACTAACACAGTTATAGCCATCCAATGAGCAGTGGACTTTCTCTTCATTCCCATCCCCTTGGTCCTCTCTCTCTCAAGCACATGGCAAACTGACACGGTCACAAAGACATCAGTAAACCGTCTTTCTTCTTCACATATCGTTGGAAGCATACAGTGTAAACAACAACCCACCAACAAAACAGAAGAAAAGAAAATGAAAACTTTTAGCATTGATTGTAAAGAACCTTTCCCCCCTAAAACACAAAGAAGCAAATAAAGAAAAAGAAAATGAAAACTACTGCATTCTAAAGAACTCTTTTTTCCCTTAAAGAAAAGAAAAAAAAAAAAAAAAAAAAGCAACAACAAAATAACAGAAAATGAAAACTACTGCACAGATTGTTAAGCACCCCCCAGCCCCCCCCCCCCCCCCCAAAAAAAAAAAACACAAAACAAAAAACAAAACAAAACAAAAACAACAAAGAAATGAACAAAATAACAGAAAAAGAAAACTACTGCATAAATTGTAAATAAATTTCCCCCCCTAAAAACACAGAAAGAAACAAACAAAGTAACAGAAAATCAAAGCAACTACATAGGATTGTAAAGAACTTCCCCCCCTAAAAAAAAAACACAGAAACTAACAAACAAATGAAAAGAAAATGAAAACTACAACATAGATTGTAAAGAACTCTTTTTCCCTAAACAAAAAAAAAAAAAAAAAACACCAACAACAAAAGAAACAAACAAAATAACAAAAAATGAAAACTGTTGCAAAGATTGTAAAGACCCCCCACCCCCCACCATCCTAAACAACAAAGAAATAAACAAACAAAATGACAGAAAATGAAAACTATCGACCAGATTGTAATGACACCCCCCCACCCCCCCAAAAAAAGAGAAGAAAGAAACCCAAAATAACAGAAAATGAAAACTACCCACCCCCCCATCCCCACCCCCCCAAAAAAAGAAACAAACCAACCAAATAACAGAAAATGAAAAACTGCTGCCTGGCATCCTTTGTCAATGATTCTGTGCATTCAGGGTTTAAATCAAGCTGGTGTGAGTGGACCTACCTGTCCTGAATGAGGGCCAGGTTCAGGTGGCAGCCAGAGCAGTAGGTCTGTTCGCAGGCTGTCAAGTCTGTGTGTCACAGCTGACGAGGAATCCTATCTGGCTTCTAATTTCCACACACCAGCAACCTGCACAGAGGGAGAGGGGGAATAATGTCCAACATCCACTGTCACACAGCGCTGGAAAAAACCATAGGCAGGATCATCCCCAACATACATTATCCCCCCCCCCCCCCCCCTCCCCCCCTCCCCACCCCAACTACAAAACAGCGCCCTACCCTTGTCAGTCGCAAACTTCCTCTATCATTTAACACTTCTGAAGGCATGCGATTTCTGGCAATATATCTTCCTTTGATTATAATCACATAATCATATCAAACATTGTAATATCACACACACCACATGCACATGCACTCGGGCACGCATGCATACATACACGCACACAACACAACACACACAAAAGAAAACAAAGAAAGAAAGCTCCAAGTTCTCTTAAATCTGGACTTGCCCATCAGGGAGAAGTAAACAAGCTTAAGTCCTGATATTTCATGCAGACACTACTTTTCAGCGCTGCTGCTTTAATCCCCCTGATGATGTCTGCATTTCTCCCTGCATGAACCCCCGTGTTCAGAAACAGTTAGCTTATGTAACATTGTCCCCCTGTCCCGAGAAAATCCCAAAGCGTTATAGATCACCAAAACAACAACATCATCTGCCATCACTCTCATCATCAATCACAGCAGAGTGAATGTCATCCCAGCTTTCTATCTGCCTTCACAACTCTGTAGAGCCAGGGGTAGGAAAACGATGATCGAACCCTATTCATTCCCATGGAAATAAATCATTACACAGGGTTGGCTAACTGGTGATTTTGATCTCCATCGGCATCAGACAGAAGCTCACATCTGAAGGAAAGCTGCCAACACCTGGGACACTTGCCAAATCCTTTTCAGAATATGCATTGAGACTCTCCATGTCCAAGACTGGGTCCAGGGGCTGAGCAGCATTATACACTGTGGGTGACAGAACAGTTTCCTAGTCACAAGGGCCCAAGATATTCAGCACCTGACAGTTGCCTTCATCAAGAAAGAAAAAGATAGAAAAAAAAAAAAAACAGGTAAATGTAGGAGTTCATCCTGGGAATGTACCCTCTGTGATGGTGGTGAGCCAGGGTCCCTTTCCGTGTTCACCCTTACAACACTGTTCTAACAGTCAGCATGCAGTGAGTGATGCTGTGCCAACTTGGGCAGAGAACTGCTGCCAACGGCGAAACAGCCTGCATTCATTTAAAACATGAAACGTTTGCTGTACTTAAAACTGTTAGATCTTCTGAACCACTCCTCTGATCTAGCTACACACACGCACACACACACACACACACATCTATGTACACACACACTATGTACACACACACACACACACATAGAGAGAGAGATGGATGTATGGGTGGGTGAATGGATAGACAGACAAAAATTTAGACTGACAGATAGGTAGACAGACAGACTGATATAGACAGACAGACAAGATAGATACAGACAGATATTAGAGCTAACAAGCTGATGGATGGATAGACAGACAGACAGATGGATGGATGGATGGACAGACAGATAACACACACATACACAGACAGACAGATGGATAGATCCACAGACAGACAGATCCTCAGGAGCGGTCGATATCCTCAAGAGGCAACCAAACAGAGGAAAGGCTGGACCAATGCCCAGTCAGTTCAGAGGTGTTCAGTGCTGCCTGTTCCCACACAGGGTCCTGGATCTGCTCTTTGACTTGCAACGGGAGAAATGGAAGGCAAGGATGAAAAAGCATTACTTAATGCACCATTTGTTGTTGTTTTGTTGTTGTTGTGTTGTTGTTGTTGTCATCGTTAGTTTGGGGGGGGGGGGGGGTCTTTTTTTTTTCAAATGAATTTTCATAAAATGTTGAAAATATACAGACATCAAATACTGCATACTGTGCCCAGGGTTTTAATTCATGTACAAATGGGGACATATCATATCCTAGAATCGAAAACCCAAGTACACAAGAAAAGCAAAAATGTATGAAAGAGTAAAAGAAAAATCAATCTAAGGTGTGAACAGGAACAGATTTCACAGCAAGGGATCTCATTACAGATAATGATTTCTGTTGAAAATCTGTTAGCTTGAACAACATACTGTTTGTGAAAAGTGCTTTTTTCTTTACGTAACTTTGAACATCGGCCTGCAAATCAGCAAATTGAGCATTACATCTAGTTTATTGGAAGTGAAATTCTGACTGCTTCAAGCGTATCGCTTTCCTTTGGAACTGCTTCGAAACGTCTGTGTAATTTAATGCAAGCCAGAGTATGGCAAAAATAGCAAAATACGCAAAACAAGGCGAAACAGTTTGGCAAAACCTTGCCTACATCAGGTTGGAGAACAGCTGACCTCAAAAATCATTGTAAGAGGCCGGCACCTAACCTGCGATGGGGTCCAGAGGCAACGGCTTGCTGGGGGGGTACAGAAGGAAAGGGGGGGGGGGGGCACCGAACACCCCTGTTGAAATGAACTCTTAAGCAGTTTTAAAGATTGTTTCATGTTCTTTTATGACAAGCAAACTACTGATCAGGAAGCAAAGAAAGCAACAGAAATAAATGTGCACACACACACACACACACACACACACCACACACACACACACACACACACACACACACACAGGCAAACACCCTTAAATGTTGGAGATTTCTTGAAAACAACTGAGAGAGAGAGAGAGAGAGAGAGAGAGAAGAAAAAATCAAACTGGTGTTTGTCTCAGCACTCATGAATATAACCTGGCAATGACTGAGCAATATTCCTCACTGTGGACATCATCACTGTCAGTTTGTGCATCTCGCTTCCTGCTGTTGGTAACCAAGCCCACCACTGGGGTACATACGACATATTACTTCTCTGGTCTGTCACGACGTCAAAATTATAAAAAATAATAATAATAATAATAATAATAAAAAAATAAAACCCATAAGTTCGTCTATTTCAGAAGGCGAAAAAAAGGAGGGTGGTGGAGGGGGACTAAAACATTATTCCAGTCAAGAAATCCAGTTTGTTTTGACTGCAGTCAAGTGCTCTTGAAGCATCAACATGCTTTTTTCGTTGCATGTGTTCAAAGAACGTTGTTAAAATCACGACTGGCATATAGTTTCAGCTCTCTTTTAAAACGAAACGAAAAGGTGACAAGAAGCTGTTCACAGCGAACACTTTTACCGACAATAAGTTGGAAACCGCCGATGAAAATTACTCACTTTGTATGTCGTCTTTTCAGTCCAATCAAATTTTCAACTGTTGACAATTGTGTCTTCCTTCAACGTCTCCTCTTTATTTACGGTTCGTGACACGCAAGACATCGTGCACATGTAGTTTCCTTTTCAACGAAGCTTCCACATGCCCCACAACCAGAAAAATGGGCTGAACGAATTGCGTTCACCTACATACTTGCCCGCCACTGGTATGCTCTGATTTTAATGCAAGCAGAAGCATCGCGGTATACCATAACGACACCGGGCGGCAACACGCTGAACGTACAATCATGGAAACCTGGATTGGCTTTAGAAAAACTGGATACGGTACGAGACTCGGGGTACTTGAGCGCTTCCTTTTTTTTTTTTTTTTTTTTGACGGACTTTCATTCCCTCGGATATTCACTTTTCCTGCCTCTGAAAATCAGGTGATTTTTCTCGCAAATCCTCGCATCCGAGGAGAGTTCTCCAGCCTGCTAAACAGACTGACAAAACTGTCAACTGATGAGCCCAACAACAAGCTTTTTCCACAGTGATATGTGACAGACTTTCATTTTCAGTGGCTGACATTGCCCTCTACAAGCTCAGTGTTGTACAAACTTTGCACACTTCACAATGCTTGCAGTGTTTTTGCCACAGTTAGATAAGGAAATTTTCATCAATCAGCTCTTGTTCACCATTACAACAACAACAAAAAGTCCAAGTAGCACCAATTGTCTCTGTGTGTCACATTACAATCAACACATGTTGGTAAATCTACCATGCTGACCATGTATGATGTAGCCAGTTTCACGATGCAGACTGGGGGGGGGGAGGGGGGGGGGGGTTTAACAATAAACAGTGACATGCACAAACACACATACACAGACAGACAAGTCAGAGAAGGCAGTCATAACACATGTCACTGATGAAAGTTGCCTTTCAGGTAAAATATGACCATAATCCTTTGATATGGAAACGCCCACAGTTTTTTTTTTTTTATGGGGATATGAAACTGCCAAAAATTTAACTCTGGGATATGAAAAAACGCTTACATTTCTAATGATGTGAAACCCTGTATGCCCAATAATCCATTCGCAGATGAAGATATCAGATATTAAGCACTAGGTATGTTGACTCATTCACAGATGAAGACAACAGATTGTGATTTCTATGTCTGATGATTCATTCACAGATAAGGACAACAGATAGTATCGAGTAAGTCTGATGATTCATTCACAGATGAAGACAATAGAGAGTAAGTACTAGGTGTCATGATTAATTCACAGATAAAGACAATAGTACCAACTAGTTTGATGATACATTCACAGATGAAGACAACAAGATAGTACCAACTATGTCCGATGACTCATTCACAGATGAAGACAACACAATATATAGTAATTTCTCTGTCTGATGATTCATTGACTGATGAAGACAGACAGACAGTGTGTACTATGTCTGATGATTTATTCACAAGTGAAGACATCAGTTGGTGGTCACTAAACCATGAAAAATGAGAGAGTCGAGGACAGAGAGATAACAGGAGGGAGACACTGACAAACATCATCTACAGACATAAATGAGGGCTCAGGGTCCACCTCATGTAATGGTCATCACAAAGAGAGAGAGAGAGAGAGAGAGAGAGAGAGAGAGAAATGTTGCTTGTAGCCATGTAGACCACCGCAAGGTGAAAAGAAGAGGCAAAGGACCATATCTGGGCTTTCACCACACTGAACTGAACTCTTTAAGCCTTTTCTTTTTTTCAATTACAAATCCGTACTACTCATTAAAACGCACCTTACACTGGATTTTTTGTGAAAATCTTTCTTCCGTAAAATCTTATATCAAATCAAAAATGTTGAACTCTTTCAGAAATTAAAAAAATCACAGCAGGGGGGGGGGGGGGGGGGGGGGGGGGGGGACATCTCCAAACAGGATTTTTCATGGAATCTGCTGTCAAGTGTCTGTGTCTGACATCATGCAAGTCCCCACATTCTAAAAGAACATGTTTCACTGTGAGTGGTACATCACGTGGAATGCACCACGGGAGCTCCTTCACCTCTTCAATGAAAAGAATGGGTGCAAAAGGAGTGGCCTGTGTGCAAACAGCACGAGACTTCTTTCTTCTTTATCGCCGCCCCTGCAACATGGTTAAACACTCTTTCAGGTTTTGGACGGATTTGTTTTCTTACTCGTCTGTAAGCTCATTCCTCTTGCCTTCATGTCTTTGACATAAACTGGAGCTTTTGGTTTCAGATCGGTGTGCAGAATAAAGGTGATGTGATCAAAAATCAAGCAATGTTATTTGTCATTATGTACGCCAGTGTCAAAGACCGAGACTTAAAGGACTACAGCCTTCATTCCCTTGTGAACTATGTGGTGCTCTCTTCTCTCTCCCTGCAAACTCTGTGTGACCTCGCCATTGTTAAGTTACAGCAAGCTCCTTTCAACACAACAGACTCAAATCTTGAGGAGTGAAGAGGAAGGGTGGTGTGTGTGTGTGTGTGTGTGTGTGTGTGTGTGTGTGTGTGTGTGCATGCATGTGTGTGTGTGTGTGTGTGTGTGTGTGTGTGTGTGTGTGTGTGTGTGTGTGAGTATATGTGTGTGTGTGTGAGGGAGACAGACAGACAGAAGAGAGAGAGAGAGAGTGAGACAAAGAGAGAGAGAGAGTGAGTGAATGTGTGTGTCAGTGTGTGTGTGTGTGTGTGTGTGTGTGTGTGTGTGTGTGTGTGTGTGTGTGTGTGTGTGCGTGTGTGTGTGTGTGTGTGCGCATGCAAGTGTCTGTATATGTTTGTGTGTGCATGTGTGGGCGTGCATGTCCCTGTGTGTGTGTGTGTGTGTGTGTGTGTGTGTGTGTGTGTGTGTGTGTGTATGCGAATGCGGGTGTGCCTGTGTGCATGCATGCATGCGTGTGTGCGTGCATGCATGCATGCATGCCTGTGTGTGTGCATGTGTGCATGCTTGTGTGTGTACGTGTGTGTGTGTGCCTGTGTGTGCGTGCCGCCGTATGCGTGCGTGCGCGCGCGCGCGCGCGCAAGCGCGAGACCACCGCAAGGGTGAAAGAGGAGACAACCCAGCAGTACAGGGAAAGGTTTGAAACACTTGTTGAAGCCGAGCGGCGGGCGGCCAAGACGACCAAGAGTGACAAAGTCTCTTTTTTCCACGTCTCGCTTGACTGACCAAACAGAAAAGCGGAGGGGGCCTGCCGATCTGAATGCAATCATCCCCCCCCCCCCCCCCCCCCCCCAGACAGCCAGCATCGGGTGGCCCCCAACAAAAGGCTGTGTTTGCGCGGAAATGCCGGGGCATGGCCGCCCCCCCCCCCCCCCCCCCCCCCCCCCCCCCCCCCCCCCCCCCCCCTCCGCACCGACAAGGGGCACGGGTTTAAAATCTATTGAGCCAGCAGCGCCTTACTTCTTCTACTCACTTGCCTGCGAATTCCCCCCCCCCCCCCCCCCCCCCCCCCCCCAAGTCCACGCACTCACTGCTGCTGGGCGAGGGGTGGGTGAGTGAGAGTGTGGGTGTGAAGGTGGGTGACGTGTAGACTTAGTCTTCGAATTCTGAGGCGACACCCCAGGATGAATCGCTTGCTGTTGGGTCAACCTGTGTTATAATAAGCTTCGAAGGGGGGCGTGAATGAGGCGTTAACCAGCTCACTCGGTCCAAAACACTTTTCTCAACGTCTCTCTGTCGTTGACGTATGCACTCATTCAAAAACACTTTTCTTTACGTCACTCTGTCGTTGATGTTACCCACTCATTCAAAACACTTTTCTTTCTTTGCATCATTCTGTCACTGACATACCCACTCATTCAAAAACACTTATCTCTACGTCACTCTGTCACTGATGTTACCCACTCATTCAAAAACACTTTCTCTCCATCACTCGGTCTTTTGATTGGAACACTGCAACATCCACAACAGTATGCTGGCTGTCTTGTAATGTTCTGCAGTTTTCTTGCTGCATGGTTGGAACAGCTCTTTCAGCAAAGTGGTGAGTTCACGTCTTACATCTTTACACTCCATATTCTTTTTAGTAATACCTCTTTCAGCGAGTGGTGAGTTTGCATCTGACCTCTATATACTCTATATTCTTTTTAGTAATCCCTCTCAGCAAGTGGTGAGTTCGCATCTTACATCTATACACTCTCTGTATTTCTTTCAGTAGTAGCTCTTTCTGCAAGTGGTGAGTTTTCAGCGAGTGGTGAGTTTGCATCTGACCTCTATATACACACTCCATATTCTTTTCAGTAATAACTCTTTCAGCGAGCGGTGAGTTCACATCTGACCTCTATACACTCTATATTCTTTTAGTAATAGTTCAGCAAGTGGTGGGTTCACATCTTACATCCACACACTCTATATTTCTGTTAGTAGTAGGCTCTTTCAGCAAGTGGTGAGTTTTCAGCGAGTGGTCAGTTTGCATCTGATCTCTATGCACTCCATATTCTTTTCAGTAATAACTCTTTCAGGGAGTGGCGAGTTCGCATCTGACCTCTATACACTCTATATTCTTTTCAGTAATAACTCTTTCAGGGAGTGGTGAGTTCGCATCTGACCTCTATACACTCTATATTCTTTTCAGTAATAACTCTTTCAGGGAGTGGCGAGTTCGCATCTGACCTCTATACACTCTATATTCTTTTCAGTAATATCTCTTTTCAGCGAGTGGCGAGTTCGCATCTGACCTCTATACACTCTATATTCTTTTAAGTAATAGTTCTTTCAGCGAGTGGTGAGTTCACATCTTACAACTATACACTCTATATTCACCTCTAGTTTGGGGATTAATCATTACTTTTGCGCAACTTGTTTGTGAACACATAGCGGATGCTGACGTCAGTATCCATAATCAAATTGATGTCAGCTTATATTCAATATGTACACACACACACACATACACACACACACACACACACACACACACACACACACACACACACACACACCATGCCCATTCCTCTAAGCACACAGTGAAATGTTCAAGCTCTTTTCATTGGTGAGTTCGTGCCCAAGGCAATCCAAAACCTGTACCATCTCAACAGAGCTACCATTAATATCATCATCTTCTTTTCAAAATCACCGTTATATTTACAGAGATTCAGATCAGCATGATCAGGTATGGCATTTCTAATGGAACCCTTCTGTGAGCGGATGTTTTTGTAGCTGCACTGTGGCCACACAGAGTAATTTAAAAATCACTAACAATATTACAAAATGCCAAGGTGCTATTTTCTCCTGGTGCTGTTCAAAATGCTCTCAAGTGTGTGTGTGTGTGTGTGTGTGTGTGTGTACACTTAACTGCATGCACACAGTGTGTGAGTGTGTGTGTGTGAGTGTGTGTGTGTGTGTGTGTGTGCACACACGCTTGACTGCATGCATACAGAGTGTGTGTGTGTGTGTGTGTGTGCGCATGTGTGTGTGTGTGTGTGTGTGTGTGTGTGTGTGTGTAGGCTGCACATAACGCTTGCAACAATCTTTTACAAACATGAGCTTGCAACGATCTTTTACAAACATAAAACACTACATATTTATGTCGCATTGCTCAGATGAACAACACTGTTCCATACTGACATAGTGTATATGATTATGATACAGTGGAACCTCCATTGTAACCCCCAGTCCCTCCACCACGCATCGGATAATTTCTCCAATGTTGTGATACTTTTCTTCTTTAACCTCTGTCAAAACAATTCCTCAATTCCTCTCCACTCTGACTAACTACTGACTTACTAAGAATCTACAACACTTCATGTGTGTATGTGTCAAATTGTCTAAAAGAAATCGGTATCGGTCCCTTGTGCCTTTTTTCTTTTAATTCCATTTCAATCCCAGCCTACCCCCCCCCCCCCCCTCTTCTCTCTCCCCCCTTCAACTCCCCACCCCCACCCCCCCCCCCCTCGACTTTCAACTTTCGGTCATTTTGGTCATTTCTGTTTCACCGTGATCTTGCAAGACTACCGAGAACTTTTCTGAATTCCATGCTACGTGACATTCCGCCTCTGTACCAGGTAGTAAGAATGGGCATTCCAGCCTCCCTAAAATCCCTGACCTTTTCAGATGGAACAGGAGGAGAGGGGAGGAGGAGAAGGGAAGGGGAGTGTGGGGAGGGGGGGGGGGGGAGTATCCCATGGACACTCCCTAGTCAACCAGGAAAAATATTTGAAACTTGATTTAAACTGGTTGTGGTCTGATGGTGCACCGAGTGGTGGATCGTCAAACTTTTTGGTCCGACCATTATCAAAAGCACTTTGATATACAGCTTTTGTGAATCTTTTTCACTTTGCAGCCTCTAGCCAGCATAATGCTAGCCTGCCCTCATGGCATACACAGCAGGTCAGACAAAATGGCAACAGCTGCTCTCTCTCTCTCTCTCCCAAGAACACCAGATCTCTCAAGTCTGCTGGAACACCGACCATGCAACCACAACTCTGAGAATTTCCACTCTCATTGCTTTTAATATTCTTTGTCCATACTTTTCCCCTCTGATGTTCTAGCTTCAGTTTTTGATGAAATCCACCAGAATAGCTCAGTTGGTAGAGTGCCGGACTTGTAATCCAAGGTTTGCGGGTTTAAATCTCCGATGGGCCGTTTCGGTACAGAGGGATTTTCCCCTTGGATTTAACATTAGCTCTCATTCCATTTCCCATACAGTCCTTCGAATGAGACTATAAACCGAGGTTCTGTGTGTGAACGAACGCAGGCATAACATCTTGCACACACGTAAAATCCCATCACAAACTTTCGGAAGAGAAGGCCAGTTTGGCCATTGGCATGGATGACATATTACAAATAGCATGCACCTTCCCCGAAGATGGAGTATGGCTGCCTTAATGGCGGGCTAAAAGAACGGTCATGCACACAAAACTCCACTCCCTTTATTGGGTAGACGGGGTTAATGCTTACCTGTCTATACAGGGGATGTCCGCAAAGAGTTATCAGCCTGCGTATGCAGAAGAAGAAGATGAAATCCACAAACTCGTGGAGAAGCGTGTGCACTGAATTTCATCATTCTGCGCACTGATACGACAGTCACAGTAAGTTCTGAGCGCTCTCATGTTCAGAGATCTGAAATCAGCGCCACATTTACATTCTGAACAGCACACAGCTGTGTACTTCACACTGTGTGTGGTGATCATTGCTGCAATGATGGCCTCTCCAACAGTCCCGCGGGGAAAAAAAAAAAATGTTTTCAAAAGCTGGAGATCGGTTGAAAACTGTAACATGAAGTGTAAAGAGGCAAACATCAATCATGACTGCATGTTCAGGCTTGGAGAAAACTGATTGAAACGATTATAAAAGATGAAAAAAAATAAAAAAAAATAAAATAAAATAAAACCCAGATATTACAAATATGAGTTATAAGTGAAAGTGCTGAAAGTAATGCAGGTAAATGAATTAAAAACGTTACACGAAGAGCTAAATGACAAGAGAGAGCCAAAATATCTTATCAATGTCGAGAAAAAAAAGGATCCATATTCGTGAGTGAAAAAAAAAAAAAAAACTAATCAAAGAAATGGCCCTTATGCACTCAGAGGAAAGGCCAGAGATACCAAAAGACAGGATTACTGTGAATCGACCTCAGTGAAAACAACCGGCCATTTCAGAAAGGGAAGGAAGCCTGTCGCACAGGTTATCTACTCCTGACCCAGAAAAAAACATTCTGATTGGACAATGGCAAGCAATGTTGGCAAGGGGCGATAATAGGAATTGAACAGTGTTCCAACTGTCGGCTTGCAATACAGCAGACAGACATGTCTGGCCAGTGCTTGTAACAGCACTGCTCAGCCTGTCACGCCCTGAAACTTGCTAGGTCTGCCGGGTTCATTATTCATGCACATGACACCAGCCTTCAGACCCAAGTTCTACTGAATAAATCCTTGAGAGAGAGAGAGAGAGAGAGAGAGAGAGAGAGAGAGAGAGAGCATGTATGCTGAAAATATCAAAAGACAGGATCACTGCGCTCAAGGCTGCTTGATGCATATGGGTATAAAACTGACACAGCAGCTCTGTTTTAATTAATAAAGTCTTCTCGTTATTTTCCTCGTGTTGGTTGAGGAATGCATTCTTCCTTTCCTGGATGTGTGTGTGTGTGTGTGTGTGTGTGTGTGTGTGTGTGTGTGTGTGTGTGTGAT
>JADBJO010000959.1:130000-135000 GCA_016801955.1 Conus betulinus | reverse complement strand
TGAAGATTTGCAGTAGTAAAAAAAAAAAAAAAAAAAAAAAAAAGAAAGAAAGAAAGAATCAGAAGAAGAAACTGACTACGTTTCTGTCATACACCGTAACCATTTCTATTTTCTTTTTCTTTTTTTTTCTACACTCCAAATCTTCAGAATATCCTCAAAGGAAGTTCCTGTTTGCGAAAAAGAAGATCAGCAGTCAAGAATCACTTATAATAATTATTCATGCTAAAACAGTTAGCATTTCCCCCCTTTACCAATCTACTAGGACCAGCTGATCATGTAAAAGAAAAGTATCTGTCCTCCCTCACCCTTACACAGTGTCTATGGCATGCTGACAGTGCCTATGGCACACTGACGGTGCCTATGGCATGCTGACAGTGCCTATGGCACGCTGACGGTGCCTATGGCACGCTGACGGTGCCTATGGCACGCTGACAGTACCTGTGGCACGCTGACGGTGCCTATGGCACGCTGACGGTGCCTGTGGCATGCTGACGGTGCCTGCTGACGGTGCCTATGGCACGCTGACGGTGCCTGTGGCACGCTGACGGTGCCTGTGGCGCTGACGGTGCCTGTGGCACGCTGACGGTGCCTATGGCACGCTGACGATGTCTGTGGCATGCTGACAGTGCCTGTGGCACGCTGACGGTGCCTATGGTATGCTGACGGTGCATATGGCACGCTGACGGTGCCTATGGCACGCTGACAGTGCATGTGGCACGTTGACACGCCTGGCACGCTGACAGTGCCTGTGGCATGCTGACGGTGCCCATGGCACGCTGACGGTGCCCATGGCACGCTGACGGTGCCTATGGCACACTGACGGTGCCTATGGCACGCTGACAGTGCATGTGGCACGCTGACGGTGCCTATGGCACGCTGACGGTGTCTGTGGCACGCTGACGGTGCCTATGGCACAATGACAGTGCCTATGGCACGCTGATGGCTTCACAGCTACAACGACAGGTCATCCGACCTCTTGAATACATCCAACAGGTTACTTCAGCTATGGTGTAGGACTCTGTCGGGTCCATAGTCTGTCCCAGTCAGCCCCCCCCCCCCCCCCCCCAACCCTCCCGTCCCAGTCAGCCCCACCCCACTCCCTCCCCCCTCCCACCCTCACAGCATGGTTGATACTTTTGAGAGTAATAATTCAGCCGACGGTAACAGCTAGTTTCAGGTCACCAACTGAAGCTGAGCTGTTAGCGGTACTGGTAGTGGGCTGGAGACATCTGGTGATAAATCACCACTGTCAGCAATGACCACAGGTGATGCTTGACGCTTCTGGCTAAGGTCCTCATGCCGCGATCGCAGAACAGAGTCAAGATATCACATCTCTCTCTCTCTCTCTCTCTCTCTCTCACACACACACACACACACACACACACACACACACACACACACACACACACACACACCCTGACCTGGATTCAAATAAAATCATGGAAAACAATCAATAAACTGCACCATGCTTGAGGCGATGAGGATTCATGTTAACATGCCATTCATCATTATTATCTTCCATCCATGGACATTCTGTCCTTGAGCCAACACGTGATTTCTTTTTTTTTTCCCCCCCTTCATGCCCATGCCATACATACATGCCTCTGGGGTGCTTGACATAGAAGATCAAAACTGATTAGACAGATTTATCTACCTTGCATGCTTTTGACAATGTGTGAAATGTGAAAACAATGGATGCACGCTTGCTTCTTCAGGTCATACTTACTGTTGTCACACTGTTTTCACATTTTAACATAAGGCCATCATTTTCAGAAACAGTGGTAAGTACTTATTTCACGAAATAGAAAAATGAATAAAAATCAAATAAATAAATTAATAAATCAACATTAAAAAATAAAGAGGGAGGGGGGAGGGGGAGTTATATTTATTGTGTTTCAGAAACAGTGATGAGTACTTATTTCACAAATAGAAAAATGAATAAAATCAAATAAATAAATTAATCAATTAACATTAAAAAAAAAAAAAAGAGAGAGAGAGAGAGAGAGAGTGTGTGTGTGTGTGTGTGTGTGGTGGTGGTGGTGGGGGGGGGGGGGGGAGAGAGAGAGATATTATCGTGTTTCAGAAACTGTGATAAGTACTGATTTCACAAATAGAAAAATGAATAAAATCAAATAAATAAATTAAAAATCAACATAAAAAAGAGTTGGGGGGGATATTATCGTATGTGTGTGTGTGTGTGTGTGTGTGTGTGGGGGGGGGGGGGGGGGGGGGGGGGGGGGGGGGGGGGGGATTATCATGTGAAAAGTCATGCTCATATACAAGCAAATAGTTAACTCTTGAAAACAATTATTTTCACACAAAAAACAAAGTCATTTTCACCCACAGACAGTTCTCATCTGATTATTAGAGTTCACAAAATAATTAACTGTTGAAAAACATTTATTCCCACATGAAAACAGCTGAGAGAAAAAAAAGTACTCACATGCACATGTGACAATTTGCTGTTTCTCTGTGAAAATATCTGTTCTCACATGATAATCAGCAGATGTCAAAATTGTCATGAAAAAAAAATATCACCCCCCCCCCACCCCCCCCCCCCCCCCCCCCCCCCCCCCCCCCCCTCCCCCCTTTTTTTTTTGTCCTTCCTTTCTTGTAAAACCAGTCATCATTAATGTTCTCAGTTCAAAACAGTAATTACATCCCTTGGCAAATTATTTTGCTCCAGAGGTGAAAAACATTCAAACCAATATATCGAGATACTTCTGGTGCTTCAAATTTAGTTTTGAGGGCAAATCTTAAGAGACCTTTGCCACTTCTGTCTATCTGGGAGCATATCAGATGCCCCTCTATCACACACACACACACACACACACACACACACACACACACACACATTTAATGTCTGTTCTTTACTACCCTCATTCCGCCTTGGCTTAAGGCTGTGTCAGACCAATTGACATAGGCTAGAACACCAAGACTACATCAACATGTTATGCTCTCTGCATAGTTATACGGGGATCGTCTTCAGTTGTGACAAGCTCCTAGATATTATCAGTCTCCAAAATCCCCCGAAGTCGGAGTGTGGCTGCCCATGTGGCCTGGTAATCAAAAAACGGTCACACAGGTAATGTTCTCATCCCTAGCTGATGCATTTGTACCATAGTGTTCAAGTGCTTCGGCTGTTCAGATGATCCCTGGAGTCTTTTAGCCAGGGTACAACAACAACAACAACAACTTCACTCAGTTTCTGAATATTTGTTACACAGACCAATGTACATTTACCTTTTGACGATCTGTTGACGTTAGCCAAAATAATCACAAGGGATTACTGACAAAAGCATTCTTCTTCCATAGCCGCCAACTTCTGGCGTCAACACTCAGAAAGCAGGCAATGAAAGGGGCAGGGGGGGAGGGGGGGAGAGGGGGGGGGTAGAGTGAAGCAAGGGCAGTTCGGCTTCTGACTGGAAGCATTTCTAACCGCCTAATGTTTCTTTTGTTTTTTTTGTTTCTTTGTTGTTTTTTTTTTGCTGTCCCAACCTCTGCGCCACCTCAGGGGCAGTGCACTTACGTCGCTCATTCCGACACCTCGTCCACAGCCACAGCCCGGTCAGCCCCGCCGCAGCCCTGGCACCGGCAATCCACAGGTAGCAGTCAATGTCAAGTCGTCGAAAGGCAACCCACCGGAGGAGACACTGCACTGCTGCCGATCACTTCGGTGGTGTTCAGTGGCGCCTGTTCTGATCTAACATACGCAGGACACCACCTACTAAGCCCCTTACTGACCACAATAATTGCTTGGTCGCGGAGCCGCGTGTGAGTGAGCTCTCCCTCCGGAGGGTGCCACCACGTTCGTCTAACAACAGCCCCCATGGACTCGCCGATACCGGTGACCCCGACAGAACCAAACCAAGACCACAGATGTGGAGAGAGGACATCGAAATTGAGGTCACCATCACCATGAGAGCAGGGCATGAAGGGACACAGAATTTGGGACTTTTTTTTTAATGCTGATCGATGAGAATGAGGATGATGAAGATGATGCTACAGATTTCCATTTCGGTCTGAAACTACATGACAGGGCTGTACTCTATGCTTCCTTTCATAATATATCCCGGCGTCAACCAGGCCGAGAGATACAGGTACCTGCAGTGTTAGTCAGGAAATTTGAGCAACACTCTCAGAAACGCATCCTTTAGTGGATGAAACTCGACTGTGTGGTCCCAGTCTTCCCAACTGAGTCCGCAGCAAACTCAACTCTGGGTAGGAGCCGGTCGGGGCAGAAAAACCCAGATGACTCTGATGGGATTCGAACCAAACGACCTCCCAGCCGGGAGTCCGCGACGCTAACCACTTCGCCACGGCGGCTGGTCCAGGGAGGGGGGAAGGGGAGGTAGAGTAAAGCGGGAGAGGGAGGTAGAGTAAAGCGAGGGCAGTTCAGCTTCTGACTGAAAGCATTTCTAACCGCCTGATGTTTCTGTTAACGAATGTGAAGTTTATCGAAAAGAAAATGGTGTTTCCATTGATAAAATGACCAACATCGATGTAAAATTATTCTGAGCTTTATCCTGCAACATTTCATCATCCTTATTCAAAGTTGAATCTTATTGTACCCCCTAACTCCACACTTTTAAACCAGTTCTGGAGGTTTTTTTCTTTCCATTTAGTTCCAGATTAAGGGAATGATATCTGAATAAGTGAAATTCCAGCAAAAATTTGGGAGGGCTGGCAGCTATGCTTTTCTACTATGCCAGACACGCTTTGAAGTGCACTTGCACACTTCTACTAGGTTCTGGTACATGCACACACATGCATCTAAGCATACATATATGCACACAATGCGCACGTGTGCACGCACACGCGGAGGTACATACTCTAATACACGTTCAGATCAACGCTCATCTCACATCATCATAACAAATGGATGTCCACACAGCAACCTGCCATAGCATGTAAACTGTTATCATATAAATTGCTGAAATAAACTCACACACACACACACACACACACACACACACACACACACACACACACACACACAT
>JADBJO010000959.1:105000-127500 GCA_016801955.1 Conus betulinus | reverse complement strand
CTTCCCCCCTTCCCGCCCTGCTTTTAGGACGGGCCAGAGCATCACATAACTTAGCCAACAGGTGCAATAAAATGACACATTCATTTTCATACCCCTGGTCTGGGGCAGGCGCCTCCTATTGATTCTGTTCCATCATGCTCTGCTGAAAAACATGCCACCACGCCGCCCCCCCCCCCCCCCCCCCAATTATGATCCTCCTTCCTCCCACCATCCCCCCCCCCACCCCTTCCTTCTCCACCCTCCAAACATCTCCCCCCCCCCCCCCCCCCCCCCCCCCCCCCCACACTCATCATCATCCCTCACAACCTGCATCAAAACATTTTCCTTTTTTCTAATAGAACTGGGGAACACATTATATATAATTCAGGTCAGATCATTTTTTTTTTTTTTTTTTTTTTTTTTTTAAATCTGAAATGGAATTACTAGCCAACTGCCAAGAAAACGTAGACCAACAAATCACAAGACAAAAAAACACATTTCGACCTCTTAGGTCTTCTTCAGGCAAGATGCAAAACCACTCAGGACAACAAAAAAATGAACGAGCAATCACTTAATAAATCTTCATTCACTTCAGCGGCAAGATGGGGGCGTTTTTCTTGGCGGTTCTCGCGCTCAAATCACATTTCAAGTTCGCTTAGATATCCGACTGCAGTTGCCTCCCTTTACAACTAAAAGACAGGGGGGAAACGGGGATTGTCTTCAGTTGTGACAAGCTCCTAGCATAACATTATCAGTCTCCAAAATCCCCTGAAGTCGAAGTGTGGGCTGCCCATGTGGCGGGGTAATCAAAAATGGTCACACATGTTATGTTCTCATCCCCAGCTGATGCATTTGTACCATAGTGTTCAAGTACTTCAGCTGTTGGGATGATCCCTCACCCCCACCCCCCACAAGTTCAACAGCAATACAAACTTCCTAAAGAAGAATGGAGAACTGAAAACAACACTTGAAAAACAACCGAAGGATTGAACAGAGGTACTGCTGCAAAATCCACTAACACCCTAACTCAGAGAAATGGACAGTTCAGTTCCATGATTTTTTTCAACCCAACCTCCAACAACGACAAAAATATATATACATACGTATATATCAATCGACCTTATGCAGATTTCCCAACAAACAGCACAAAAAAACCACCTCAACCAAAACCACGGAAAGGCAACGAACTCTCCATGGGTGGACAAACTCATGATGACCCAAGTCCTGTGCTCAAACCCCCACAGACAAGAAGTAACTGCTCCTGTCAGGGGCCTGTGGCTCCAACCTGACCCTAGTGTTACTACTGTCCTGCAGGAGATAAGACCTGGTCAGTGAATCAGGTGGCAAGGTAAGGTACAGGTAGACAGTAGAGAGGTGAGGGTTGTTGCAGTCAGTCAGCTAGTCAAGTCAGGGGGGGTGTGGTGGTGTGTGTGGTCCCCTGTAATGGAATGCTTACCCCCCCCCCCCCCCCCTCTCTCTCTCTCTCTCTCTCTCCTGGTCAGCATGCTGTTTTTTTTTTTTTGCTGGGGCTATCCTCGGGAGTTACTCCCCTTTTTAAAACATGGTCTCCTCCTCCTGTTTTCTAACATAATTCGTTGCCTACTAGGCCTACATAGTCGGCTAGGCTCTAAAGAACACGACTTGCGCTGAACAGTTATGTTCTGCCTACAAAAAAACAAAAATACACATATGAATTTTGCTCTTAGTATGATATTAACTTCTAGATCAAACCTAAAAAAAAATCATAAAAAATAACACTCGAACCAACAGCCTCCAAACTCTTGCTACATTTTCTCCAACTCTGATTTCTTTTCTTTTTTCTTCTACTTTTTTTTTTTTTTTTTTTTTTTTTTTTTGCTGTGTTGTTGGTTTTTTTTTATTTTTCTTTTTGCAGTAGAGTTACAACGATAAGAACCCTGACAGTTATGACAACAATCATGATCATCAGAGCGCTTTTTCTTCATTTGTTTTGTTTTCTCATCATCACAGCCCAGCTGACCATACACAGGCCTTTTCAGAGCTCTGTGAAACGTTGCTGAACAACTCTTGACCTATCCCACACACAGGAAACAGGTGAACTAGCTCTATGTCATCCTCATGGCTGATACCGCTAGGCCGCACTGTGGGCACCAGGCATCTCCATTTGTTCGTAACTCTCAGGTAAAATGAATTAGTCAAAAATTATAACAAATGTCCGCCTTGGCTTAAGGCTGTGTCAGGCAAACTGATATAGGCTAGAACACCAAGGCTACATCAAAATGTTGTTATGTTCTGCATAGTTATGCGGGGATTGTCTTCAGTCATGACAAGCTCCTAGCATAACACCATCAGTCTCCAAAATCCCCCCAAGTCGGAGTGTGGCTGCCCACATGGCGGGGTAATCAAAAACGGTCACACACGTATGTTCTCATCCCCAGCTGATGCATTTGTACCATAGTGTTCAAGTACTTCAGCTGTTCGGATGATCCCTGGAGTTTTTTTTAGCCTGGGTACGACAACAACAACAACAACATAACAAACGTATTTCAGATATTAGCATTAGCGCACTGCCAAACAAAAACGTGGACAAACGAATCACAAGACAAAACACAAAGCGTTTCGACCTCTTAGGTCTCCTTCAGGCAAGATTCAAAACCACTCAGGACAACCAAAAATGAACGAGCAATCACTTCTCGTCATCCGATTCATCTGTTTTGTATCCTGCCTGAAGAAGACCTAAGAGATTGAAACGTGTCGCCTTCTGTCTTGTGATTAGTTTGTCCACGGTGTTTTTGGCAGGCGCCAACACTGACATTTAACATTTGTTGAGATCTCCGCCTGCAGTTGCCCCACTTTGCAACTAGATGTAACAAAGATAAAACAGCGCCACAAAAGCACTTAGAATGGTCATATCCCAAACAGGTAACAGGTGAACTTGCTGTACGACAGTCAAGCAGAACAAAGCAAAAAAAGACAACGTCAAAGAGATGGAGAGAACAGAGAATACTACGCGCATAGAACTAACCGAAGGCTGGGATGCAAGTTATGCCGAAACAGCCCCCCTTCATCCTAACAGGCTCTCACCACCATCAAGCTGATGATGATCCAGTGAGACATGGTGGACAGAGAAAGGTAACAGAACAGAAACTTCTGGAGAACTTTCACACACACACACACACACATGCACACACACACACACACACACACATACGCACGCACGCACGCACACACACACACACACACATCTCACCGCCAGCTCTGGGTTTCTTTCAAAGAATCATCTGCTTCTGCCCTGGATATCTACTTCTCAGTCTCAGCTAACTACAACTTGATGACACGTGTGAGTGAGTGATCACAGATCAGTTAATAAGCGAGGATGCATATGTGCAATGTTACTTGTTAACTATACATTTGAAAACCATCATCCGACATGATTGTCCAGCGTCATTTTGGATTACAGTAAATGATGCCTCAAGATTTGTGTGTGAGAAAGAGAAAGAGAGAGAGAGAGAGAGAGTGTGTGTGTATGTGTGTGTGTGTGTGTGTGTGTGTGTGTGTGTGTGTGTGTGTGTGTGTGTGTGTGTGCATGTGTGTGCGTGCGTGTGTGCATGCATGTGTGTAATATCACTAAGGAGTTGCCAGTAATCCAAAACCACTGGACTCCTGTGGAGATATTGAGTAAAAACTATGCTGGTGTGTGTGTGTGTGTGTGTGTGTGTGTGTGTGTGTGTGTGTGTGTGTGTAAGTGTGAGAGCATGCGTGCATGAGTATGCATGACAGCTAACATGTACACGTGCTCACTCTTGAACACCGGGGATGAGCCACGACTGTTCATTAACCATGCAGCCGTTGCTCCTACACCACTAAAGACCCAGCCAGCCACATGTGGCACACCCTATCAACTTCACCATCATATTATTAACACAAAGACACACACACGCACACACACAAAAAAAACTGAAAAAAAAAAAAAAAAAATCTGAGTCCTGTCATGATAACAACTGCAAAACACACACACCTGCCCGCACAACACGCTCTTATCTAATTACAATGTAATGATTCACACAACAGTATTAAACTGTTGGTATCCTTGGGGCAAATGAAACTAGGCTGTAATAAACATGTCAGCCATACAGTTTTTTTTTTTTGTTTTTTTTCCCGTCCAGTTTTGCTTCCAGTGGGGAATGAGGGCAGGGGAAGAGGGGTATATCTATAGCATACATATATGTTCGCACACACACACACACACACACACACACACACACACACATACATATATAGAGTGAGAGAACAGAGAGAGAGAGAGAGAGAGAGAGTGTGTGTGTGTGTGTGTGTGTGTGTGTGTGTGTGTGTGTGTGCGCACGCGCGCACATGTGTTTCTTTGTGTGTACATGTGTGTACATGAGCATCCCCATGAGTTTAGATGCATGCATGTGCCTGAACGTGTATGTCTGATCCTTTCCTACACTTATCAAATCAGTCGGACTCTTCTCTGAAGAACTTCCAACAATTTTGAAAGAAGTTTGCTCCAGCTGTGCAGGTAGGTTCTCCTGTCAAATTCATGTGACCCTGGCTTTGCTTTGCAGCAGAAAAAACAGGAACAGCAGGAGAGGCAAAGTGCTTTCTGTCATGTTCTTCTGCACCTGCCTCACTGTTTCTACTATGTCACCTGCTCAATCACAGACTGGAAAAAAACAAACAAACTAACTTTGCATTTTCAAAATTGGCAGCTTTCAAAGTCCAATCAATGGGAAACATTTCTCCTACTCCACAGCAAACGTGATCTCACAGACGGACAGGTAGACAGAGAAAACCTGTGCTCCAAAAAGATGCACACAAGTATACATGTTGCGTGTATCTTTTTTTGGAGCATTTATACATACATGTATATGTGTGTATCCTTTTGGAGCATTTATATATACATACATACATATATATATATATGGTCTTCCAGGGTGAAACTTGGCTGAAAATCTGAGAAAAGGACAACAAAGAAAAGTTAGAGGGGAAAAGACAGACAGAGTGAGAGAGACAGACACTGTGGACAGACACAGAGGGTGACAGAGATACAGACACAGATCAGACAGACAGACAGAAATGAGCGAAGAAAAACAACTGATCTGAAAAAGCCTCTAGGCGTCAATGCAGGTTGCCCTATGATCCATCAGAACTACAGTATTCCCAGATCTTTATCGTGCGCACTGGATTTTCTATGTGCACAACGTGGTGAAGGGTGTTGAAGTGTGAGCAAGACTAAAATGTACATGCTTACTGGTGTTAGGCTACTTTTTCCGGGCACCTCTTTTGGCCCTCTTCCTGCACTTCTTCTTCTTCTGCGTACGCAGGCCAATACTCCTGCGGACACTCCCTACATGGACAGACAAGTATTAATCCCATCTGCCCAACAAAGGGAGTGGTGTTTTGTGTGCATGACCATTTTCTATCCCGCCATTAAGGCAGCCATACTCCATCTTCAGGGAAGGTGCATGCTATGTGTAACGTGTCATCCATACCCATGGCCAAACTGGCCTTCTCTTCCAAAAGTTGGCGATAGGATTTTACGTGTGTGCAATATGTTACGCGTGCGTTCACACACGGAACCTCGGTTTATAGTCTCATTCGAAAGACTGTACTGGAAATGGAGTCAGAATTAATGTTAACTCTGAGGGAAAAATTCCCCTGTACCAAAACGGCCCGGTGGAGATTCAAACCCGCAACCCTTGGATTACGAGTCCGGCACTATTCCAACTGAGCTATTCCGGCCCCCCTCTTCCTGCACTGATCAGACTTATAACGAAACTGACAAAACACCTGCCCAGTTCACCACCACCACCAGTAGCTCATCTAAATGCCTCCGATGAGCTCATGGTATCGTCAGCATTCTTCATGAAAGATGTGTCTTCACAACTCGTCCAAGACATGCAGCTGAAGCACTGAATCTCGTGTGCCCTGACCCCCTCGATTGAAACATACTGTCTGCCACAGGACACAGAGACGGTCCCCAAAGAGAGAATGCTGTTTGGACTGCGCAAGCAACTCTGTGGGGAAGTTTGATGAAATGAGGTCTCAATATGCAGACATGCACCAGCCTCTTCTCGTTCACACGATCTCAAAACTCCTACAGCGTCGTTACATCAGATGATTTGTTTTCAACTGGGGCCCATTCTTTCTTTCATGCCACTGTGTACCTCAGTGCAGGATGGGTGTGGGGCCGCTACTTGTTCCATCGCAGACTAATGTGCCTGATGGGATGCAGATTTGTAGCAGGCTACGGCAACTGATTGGAATGGCGGCAGGGAAGACACTCCTGTGGAGTTCAGAATGGACAGGTTGAAACCGACACCCTCAACTATCACCTGTGTAGCTGATGCGGCACTCTATCTGTGTTATGCTATGCGCCAAGTTCTCATCTGTGGTTGGCCGAGCTATTCATGACAAACTGACTTCTTTCTGACTGCTTTCCCCAACCATACTATCTTGCGGTGGTTCACCCGCCTGGACTTCAAACTAGCCCTTGGGATAGAATAGTATTTGGGGTTTGGGACTTTTAAAACAGCCCAAGAGAAAGAATAGTATGTGGCTGTCTACCGGTTCTGTCCCATGATCGATCGACTAAACTCTCACAATTTTCAGTCAATCTGTGAGGCAACTATTGATATAATTTTTCTTTTTCAGTCAATAAGCCAGGCAACTACTGATTGATACGATTTCACTTTTGATTCACAAACATAAACAACAACATCAACAACAAAATTGAAGTCTTTTAGGACAATCACGACCAATTAGCCCGTCTTCATTGTCTAACCTGCCCTAGACCAATTCAAACAGGTTTGACACGCACACACAACAAGAATGACTGAAGAACACATGTTGGGACAGCAAGCACTGGGAAGAGGAAAGGCGATCGAGGAGAGGAAGGATGGGAAAGGGGGGGGGACACACAATTATCCCAGCACAGACGGGGAGGGGAGGGGAGGGGGTGGGCACAGAATTATCCCAACACAAACACAATCAAAACCACAGGTTGGTCGCAAATCTTCACCACCACCACGAGACAGCTGCACTGGGTAGGACGGTGGTGGTGGTGGTGGTGGTTGGTGGAGGAGGAGGTGAGGGAGAGGGAGGGGGGAGGAAGGGGGACTGGGTGCGAAGAAGAGGACAGCATGCCCAAGGACCCACAAGATTGATTACCTTTTTTTTTCCCCGAGCCCCCACCACACACACTACTGCCACTCGCTCTCACTCACACTCGCTCGCCTCCCTGTCACTTGTGTTAATAAAGCGTCGTCGACCAGGCCACTGTCGAGCCCTCTCCGGCCTGCCATCATCGGCGTATTGAAGGAGCGAATCAAGGTAGACCTTTTCACTCGACCCAAAACAGTAGCCCCCCCAAAACACGAGCCGCGGCTGCGCGCGCAAGACACCCCCCCCCCACCCCCACCCCCCCCTCCACGTTCGCCACAGTGTGGTGCGGTTCGGTGCGGCGGCGGGGCGGACAAGCATGCTAGGCGGACTAGACGGACGGGGCGGGCGAACGGGGCGGATCGAGCGGCGTTGGCGGCGCAGCCCGAAAAGAAAAGGAGAGGGGGGGGAGTTGGGGGTTGAGGAGGTGCAACACAGTGAAGTGTGTTTGGCGCAGGTTATCAGTCAGCTCTCGCTGAAGGTGATTATAAATATTGTACGGGCACACCACCACCACCTACCTACCAGGGCACATGTGGGTCACACACGCACACACACACACACACACACACACGCTCGCTCGCTCACACACTCCGGCAGCCCCGGCCCGTGTGACATTGCTCGAATGCTATCTGTAACGGGCTAATCCTCTACACGCTTGCTGCTTGCTAGCAGACAGCCCCGAGCTGTCTTGACAGTCGCTGTCAGCTAGCTTACAGCTGACTGACTGGCTGGCTGGCTGGCTGACTTGCTTGCTTCTCGCTTCGGCGCTTTGGGAAGAAGAAGAAAAAAAAAAGTTGACTGGAGCAGTCAGCGTGCTGGCTGAACTCCGTACCCCCCCCCCCCCCCCCCCCCCCCCCCACTGTCTTCTGCCTATCAGCCCCCGTATCCCCCCCCCCCACCACCACCACCACCACCCCCACCCCACTCTCACTTCTCGCCCCTTCCCCAACTTGCTTCTTTGCTGAAATAAAAACTCTGGCACATTAACAACACATGACATGGTGTTAAACAAACATGGTCACGCCCGTAACAACCATCTCCACGCCCAAGTAAACATCAAACCGGAACGTCCAGGATTCCTCATCGATAATCCTTCAGGTTTCGATTTAAAAGACAGTCTGGGTTTAACGGATTACCACATGTACCTGAGCACGCGTACGCGAATATTACAATTCAATACAGACAGGAGGGGGGGGGGGGGGGGGGGGGGGGGGGGGGGGGGGTCGGTGGACACTTTTTTTTTTTTTTTTTTTTTACAAACTTAAAAGGATTTACTATTCTGGCTGAACGAAAACAAAACAAACAAATTACAAGACAAAACACAACACCTTTCGACCTCTCTGGTCTACTACTTCCAGGCAAGACAGACGACATTCATGGCAATGACAACGAAGAACACTCACTCACTCACTCATCTCCTCAAATTGGGCGCAAAATGGATGATGTGGACTGCCTCATACAGAGAGCAGACAGCACTTTTTTGCCATCGGCCACCGTTTTCTTTCTTCCTACATAATTATATACATATATGCATGATTTCTCTCAGACTGAGAAAGTTCTCAGTCCAAATTATGGCCAAGCCGACGAAGCAGTAAACTGTTGTGTGGTATCTTACAGGGTTAAGTTCAGATCTGGCCCTAGAGACTGGTCATATCAAACGAGTCCTTGTCAGTCTAGCGATCCACTTTTCTTGACACCATACAAAGTGTGCGGTTAGACATGAGACATGAGCAAAGTGAAAAAAAAAAAGCCTGGAAAATTCCAGAGGGTCCAGGAGCTGGCGTCGAACCCCCACCCCCACCCCACCCCTCCCCAGTGGACTTCAGGACCAACGAACTGGAGGGCTTAGGAGTTAAATCTCCTGAAGCTGTGGGTTTTTTTTTTCTGTTTGTTTGTTTTGTTTTTGTTTTACTTTGTTTTGTTTCGTTTTCAGACATTTAAACTACTGTTAGGTTAGTGGTATGCTTAGGCCATTGTGCATCCCAACAGTCTTGTCAACCTGAAGTCTTGTCAACATTCTCTGCCAGTTCTTCTGTTCTTGGCCTTTGAAACATTTTTTTTAAGCAAAATGTTTTTTTGTTTTTTTTTTTTAACCCACTCAAATCTGGAGGGGCTGGGTTTTTTTTTTTTTTACCCATTCAAATCTGGAGGGGCCCGTAGAAGCTTTGACTGACCAAACTGGAGTAAAATAAACAATAAACAAGTTGGGTAACTCTTCCTCCACAAGAAAAACATAACTCCAAAGGAATGCTGCTTACGACACCGAATCGCCTAGTAGACATGACAGCACAGAGCACACAGAACAAACAAGGAAACAACATCCCCAAAAAAAGGATGTTCCAAGCTTGCCCATATGCCCCATACTGAACACATCTGTGCTGTCACGTCTGCTAGGCGATTCGGTGTCGTAAGCACCATTCCTTTAGAGTTAATTTGGAGTAAAATAATCGATCAGTCTGAGAACTTGAAATGTATGCACCTCTCCAGCATGGCCTCGAGAACCTTTGAAGGGCCTTTATTCCGGCTGAACGCAGAAAAGCCTCAAGTCTGATTGTCAGACCTATTGCATACTTTAGATTTTTAAAAGCCTTTGCTTTATTATACCCAGCAAATCTGCTTCAAGTCCGCTCAGCTAATATAGCACAAAATATGTGTGTGTTTACGCGTGTGTGAAGTTATCCCTGTTGTTGTTTTTGTTGCTGCTGCCGCCTTTTACTGATATATTTAATAAATCTGGCTGTTCCAGCTTAAATTTCAAGAGCAAGAACATCAAGCATTATTTCAAAGGCTACATGAACGCGTGACTGGTAAGTTAGGAAACTTGAATACTGTAACAAAAAAAAAGGGACTCTATAAACGGATGAAACTTGAATGTGTGCTGATTCAGCCACCCCATGTAATTAACTACACCACACACTCAACACACACTTGGGCCCAAAGATTTCCACCACAGCGATGCCCTCTGCTGCGACTCGAACCCATGATGACCTCTCAGTTCACGTCCCATGACGCCAACGACTAACTACACTGGGGCAGTCAGTGTAGAAAACAAATAATCTCCCTTTAATTCTATTCATGTTGCTTTGCATTTTTTTTTTTTTTTTTTTTTTTTTTTTTCACCTTCACACTTCACACACACACACACACACACACACACACACACACACACACACACACACACACACATCTCTATTCATATACATACCGATAGCTTTCTCCATTCAGAACTGAATGTCAGTGTGGATGAGTACGTGTCACTAAGTGCATAATTACGTGTGCAATGACTGTCTATATGTACACACTCGTGTGCATGCTCCCTCATACCGCGCTGTGATGGGGGGGGGGGGGGGGCACCACCGGGGAAGAGGAAGCGAGGCAGACCACTCGGCACCTGGAGGAGGACAGTGGAGGAGGAGATGAGAGAGGCAGGCAAGACCTGGAATGAACTGAGCTGGCTTGCCCCAGACAGAAAGGGCTGGAGGGAGCTTGTTGGCGACTTATGTCCCGGGACGTGGGATGAAGTGGATTAAATAAGTAAGCAAATGTGCATGTGATCTATGTTGCTTTTTTTTTTAAAAAGCATCTTCTTCCCATACTGCGCTGGCATGCTGGATTACAACAGTTCCAGCGTCTCCCCACCCAGCTTATCCTGATAAAATGCGCGTACCTAATGATACCATCATGAAAGCTGAGGAGCGAAGAGGTGTGGGGTAGGGAGATAGACGGAGGGGGGAGGGGGGGGGAGGGAGAGCGGAGCGATCACAACAACGTTCGCTTCATTGTAGCCAAGAGTTCCTGGCTTCTTGAAGAAAAGACACTGGGAACGGTAAACGGCAGGCATGGAGGTAGGGGGAAGGGGAGAGGGGTGGACAGGCACGTCACACATGTTCTCCCCCACCCTCCTGCCCCCCCCCCCCCCCCCCCCCCCCACCCCGTCCTTACCTTGTGAGATAAAGGTGCCAACACGGTAAACACACAACAGTATTGAGGGACAGAAGAGGGGGAGAGAATAAAAAGGACGAGGAGGAGAGGGCAATGCGTGGAACCCTCTCCTCTTTACTTCTATCCTCGCTCCAGCTGGGGCAGACACCAGCCTGGGGAGGGGGGGGGGGGGGGGGGGGGGGGGGGGGGGGGGGCTGAGGTTCTGTCAGGGGCTGAGTTTTTGTGTCAACAAATAGCTCGCAACAATGTGAGACCACCCCACCCCACCCCAACCCCAACCCCTTTCGCTCGCCTTTTCCGACGCTGACGAACTCTCCCTCCATTCCCCACGCCCACCCCCCAGCCCCTTCTCCTGATCATCCCCACAGGGGAGTCCCCCAAGGATAAAGAGAAGAGTAGGCGGTGGAGATTGGGGGGGGGGGGGGGGGGGGGGGGGGGGGGGGGGGGGGGGGGGGGGTCGTCTGTTCACCTGTGTAAAGCTAACCAGTCAGCCCAGCCAGCCAGCCACGAGTAGAGCAAGCAAAGCCAGGCCACAAGCGCTGTTATCATGACAAGAGGTCACTTTAAAGTTAGAAGAAGTGTCTCGCGCCAGCCACAGGTTTTTAAAAAAAAAAAGTGTAAATTATATAATATATATATTTTTTTTTTTTTTTTTTTATTTTTTTTAAAGGATGTCTCGAGCGAAGAGGGATGGGAGGTGGGAAGCAGGAGGACCGAGGGGGGGGGGGGGGGGGGGGGGGGAGAATATGGAAAGCTAGACTGCCTCTGTTTATTTGGGAGAGAATGGGGCAGAAGAAGAAGAAGAAGAAGAAGAAAGAAAGAAAGAAGGTAAAAATGAACACAGTGTTGTTCCCTGATCTGATCGCCCGCCACACGAATCGCGGGCGCCCCCTCCCCCTCCAATATTGGTCGGCGGTTAAAGGGGCATCACTCCCTGTTGAAACACTGGCTGCTCAACCCAGCAGGGTTTTCTGACGAGTTACGACACACAGTCCATCTTACTGACTGACATAATATATTATTATTATATCCGATCATGATTTTGTTTCGCGAGTTTCTGTTTCGGCTTTTAAATGGTCTATGATTTTTTTCCATCTCCGTCACGAAGCAGAAGAAAGAAAAAAAAACGCGGTACACTTAAGATCTGCAATGAAAAAAAACATTTTATTATCACACACACACACACACACACACACACATATATATATATATATAGAGATATATATAGAGAGAGAGAGAGAGAGAGAGGGATAAGGGAGATGGATATAGGTTGATAGATATTGATAGATTGATAAATATCAGAGATCTAAATTGATAAATATCAGAGGATCTAAACAAAAAGCGGTGTTGTAACTGTTGCCTTTCTTAAAACTGGCATGGCCGGTAAATACTTTATAAATATGTATGTGTGTTTTGTGGAATCACATGGCCACATGGCCAACGCAATGGTATTCTTCCAAAATCAATGACAAACACCTCAGGAAATTCAACAGAACCCAGGTTTCTCTACATGACTTAGAACCCAAGGGGTAAATTGATGTGGTGAGAGGAGGGAGGACCTGCTATTCACAGTCTGGCCTGGCTTCACCCCCCCCCCCCCCCCCCCAACTTTTTTTTTTTGTTGTTCTTTTTTTCATTTGCAGTCCGTCAGCCTGCACATCCCAGGAAACCGTTTCAATTGGCCAATCAACTGTCTGCCACCTACGCAGCAGTACGCTCAAGGCAAAACATGTGTCAACAATGAACAATGTTCATTTTAATCACCCTGGACTTACAGTTACACGGGAGGCAGGGGGTGGGGAGGGGTCCTAAACAACAAAGCAACGCAGTTTTTCCATCCCACACCCACACCCAAATGTTTAGGGAAGTGGGCAGGGACAAGAGATGGGAGATTCACACACACAGTGACATACGCAAGCACGCACGCACGCACGCATACACACACACACACACACACACACACACACAAGCTAATCAAAACTTGAGAACAGGGATGGCGGCTTGATTCTTAAATTACGCCATCTTCATCACACATACACGCCCACACACACGTTAGCATTTCATCATTTCATTTTCACCACCACCAAGCTAGCCACAGGCCCTGGCCAAATGAAGCCATCCTTCCCAGCGAGAAAAGGTACAGGTAAGAACTTTCTGTTGATGCCACTACAAATCAACCTGGAACACAGGCAGTTTTCTCTCTTCTCCCATAAATACCCGTCAGTCTAGCTTTGAAAGTAGCGTGAAGGGTACCCGCCCATCCCTTGCATGCACAAAGTAAATTTTGGTCATGTTGCTGGATGCATAATACCCTTTGCAGACAACAAATCTGGATTATGTTTCTGGAAGCATTAAACAGACTCCCATTTTTCCTCACCAGATCTAAGTTTCCTCCAACACACAACCATTTTGTGTGGAAAACCTTGCACTTAAATTCACAGTCTGAATCTTGGTTTCAAAAATTCAAGGTTCAGTATTAATGCCAAACATCAACCGTACCTAACGCAGGCTATCAGTTTAATCTGTGTCTGAAACCAAGCTGACAATACCTTTGAATCAATATTATTATCGCTCCTGCTGTGTCCTCCTCCTGTCTGCCCTCGTTTGAAGTCTGGCTGATAAAAAGCCTTGCACCCAGAGAGACTTGCTGCTGCCTATCTTCCTGTCCTCAACCACTGTCTAGATTACTGCTCTCTTCAGGGATCAGTGGGTAGAATAAGCCCTAGTGTGAGATTCTTAACAGACCTCTCTCACCTTTGGTCAATCAATCCATCACACATGTGCACACACACATGCACATGAACACACGCACGCACATGCGCAGTCTCTCTCTCTCTCTCTCTCTCTCTCCTCTCTCTCTCTCTCTCACACTCACACACACACACACACACACACACACACACACACACACACACATACACACACACACCAGGTAGGAATCCATTATTGAATTTTAGAGTGGTTCTTTCTGCTATAAAAATGTAGAACAAAATACTAAACATGAGTTGCTGTCTCCTCTTGCAAAAGAACCTTAAAAATTCTTCAAACTAAATCACCATACAAGAGGTATATATATATATATATATATATATATATATATATATATATATATATATATACAGAGAGAGAGACAGAGACAGACAGACAGAGAGAGAGACGAGACAAAGACAGCGACACACACAGAGAGAGAAAGGAAAAACATTTCTAAAGGGGGAAAATGTACACATTATGTAGACATTCTCTGTCCCCTTACCAATACTGTTCATATACCTTTCAGTTTCATAAAATACTGACCTACATACACATTACGCAGAGAGAAGCAGAGAGACAGACAGACAGACAGACAGAGACAGACAGAGAGAGGCATTAGAAAATTCAGAACATATTTATTTCTAGAGAAATAAACAAGGGACAAAAACATACTAGTACATATATACAGACTCACTACAACCAGTATGAATGACTAACAACAAATAGTGCACAGCAGTCAAGATAGAACCAATCTCTCTCTCTCTCTCTCTCTCTCTCTCTCTCTCTCTCCCCCCCCCCCCCCCCCCCCCCCCCCCCCCCCCCCCCCCCCCCCCCCCCCCCCCCCCTCCTCCCCTACCGCCCAGTTCCATAAGTTTGAGGATTTGAGGAACCAGTGGACTTCCAAGTGCAATCTCCAGCTCAGCAGCTCTTTGCCATATCTAGAATTACAATCAGCTGCTGGCAAACGACAACCACATGGTTTCTTCCACTGGGCTGAGGTAAATGGCTGTAGAGACTTTCATTCTGTTGCATGCAGCCACTTTTTTCTACCCCCCCCCCCCCCCCCCCCCCCCCATCCCCCCTCCCACTTGCACCAAGGGTTTTTTCTTGGCAGATGATGATGATCTTAGAAGCAATGCTCCTAGAAATGTTAAATCTCTTTATTCCAATGACCTGTTTCCTATTTAATTGCCTAAGAGGCGGGGACAGGGACTGGTTGGTTGTTTCTCGTTTTTTTTTTTTTTTTTTGTTGTGTGTTTTTTTTAAGTTTCCAGTCCCTGTTCTTTTGACACTGTTATTTCTGTCCTTCTTCCAACAAGCATGTTAATGAAAGATCTGACTGCCTGCTTGATCTTCCTTCTTCACATAATTTGTTTCAAAAATTCAGTACTGCTCCCGCAGAAACCAGCCAAGCAGATCACTGATTGTTTTATTTTTATTTTAACCTCTTCACTGCGCTGTTGACAAACGGCATTCATCATAAAAAGTGTCGTCTGCAATGCTCAGTTGACGAACGCTGTTCGTCATGATTCAACACTCTTTCTGTTTCGTCCAGCATGGGACTTAGCGAAACTATGATAGCAGTGAAAGGGTTAATGGACCAACGAGCAAACAGACAGTTCAAAGAGCACACTCAGATCCATCAGGGTCAGAACGACCCAAGCACATGTGCTCTTCCAAGGATGTAGCTCGAATTTCTTCATCTCAGGGCAGCAAATCTGGCCTAAAGATTCACAGTTCTTTACACAGGGACCGGCATTCTTTAGGCCCTTCATGTGCATGGAGGTCTCTCCGCATCTTCAGCAAAATCCTTCAGCCTTGCTTTAAGAACTTTCAGCATCCAGTGTTCTTGGCACCATCCGGTGTGCCAGCCAGCGTGTGTGGCACTTCAAAGCTCTGCCAGAAAACTTGCGGTTTGAACTGTTTATTTTCTTGTGCTCACAGTCACACTGCTGCCTGCTTTATAGGTCTCCCTGGATCTCTCATTCTGTACCTCTGTGACTTCCATTCCTGGCTGGCTGCGGTTGGGAACTGTCGAATGTTCAGTGTCATCGCAAGTATCAGAAGGTTCCAAATCAAACCTATCAAGTATTTCAAACTCATGCAATATATATGATTAGTTAGATACAATTGGAACGGAATAAACATCCTTTATTCCTTATCAAGCGATACCTTTTGTGGTGAAGTCTATGCTCCTCCTTGTATACATTATATAAGTAAATATTACATTTAAAGATAGGCATAAATTGCAGACTTCATTCTGTTCTCCATTAAAGTCTTTATTAGCATCAAATTTTCATTCATGTAATCAGCTTACTGCATCACAAAAAGACTGAATGCAGAAGTATTACTACAAGCTCCAAAAGAGCTGCTTCTGACAAAGATGTATTTCATTCACTGTATTTAGAGTTTTCGACAAAAAGATATTAAACCATGAAAAGCAGATCAACTACTTTTCATTTAAAAGTAGATGAAAGAATGGTCATCAGTGTAAGACTCTTAATTGTTTCGATTATCTCAGATACATGAAAAAAAATTTTAAAAAAAAAAGAATGAAATTCAAAATGCTTTTGCAGTGAAGGTAATTTTTCTGTTCATTTATTATTGAGAGTATCACATCAGTCACTAAGTCAGTTTTGCCTTCTAATCTAATGATGGATTTTAAGCAGTGGTACATACTAACATTGCGCTTATAAAGTCACCAACTTCTATTTTACATATATGCCTACTATATGTATGTGAATGTATGTGTGTGTGTGTGTGTGTGTGTGTGTGTGTGTGTGTGTGTGTGTGTGTGTGTGTGTGTGTGTGTGTGTGTGTGTGTGTGTGTGTGTGTGTCAGAGAGAGACAGAGAGTGAGAGGCAGTGAGAGAGAGAGAGAGAGAGAGAGAGAGAGAGAGAGAGAGAGAGAGAAAGATAACTTTTTTAGAGCCTGTATGCCCCTGTGTGTATATGTGAGCAAGCACATGTAAATGCATGCCTAACTCTATGCGTCCATGTGCTTCTGTTTGTGCGCGTAAAAGCAGCATTATTGGTCCATCATAATTACACTTCATCCCAGCTCCAAGACCATTTGATGCCAACGCGAACGTGCAGTGCAATACCTCTATACATCCTCATACCTCAAATTCCTGTCCAGCTAAAATTAAAAAAATTTCTGAATAGGATATTTCTGAGCGCTATTTTTTTTTTTTAAATAACCATAAATTTTCACAGTGTTAACATCCATCTATTGATTTCCATTAACACTCAATGGCAAACAGCAACTGAATCATTAATTACAGCTTTGTTCCTGGTGTTTCCTCTTCCACGCCATCTCAGTGGCACTGACCCCAGACTGCAGAGTCCAGGTCCCTGTCCACAGCGACATTGAGTCTGACTTGTCCCACTGCAGCCCTGGCGCCAGCTGTCCACAGGGAGCAGTCGATGTCAAGTCACCGTCAGGCAACCCATCAGAGGAGACACTGCACTGCTGCCTGAGACTGAGCCACTTTGGTGGGTGCTCAATGAAGTCTGTTCTGATCCTACCTATGCATAACACTGCCTTCTATAAAAGTCCTGGGCCCCATACTGATGACAATAACTGCTGCGTTGCTGAGCCAGAATACATGAGCATTTCCTTCTGGAGAAAGCTACCGTATCTGTCCAACAAAAAGTCCCTATGAACTTGCTGATATTGGAGATGTTAACATAACTCACCAAGGACATAGACATGAAGTGGAATTCTGAGCTGAGGTCACCATGAGAGCAAAGCATGAAAGGCCACAGAATTTGAGACCTTTTTTTTTTTTTAAACACTGGTCGATGAGGATGAAAATGATGCTGCGAAATTCCATTTCAGTCTGAGACTGTATGAAAGGGCTGCACTCTAGCTTTCCTTTCAAACTATATCCTGGCATCAACCTGGCTCAAGAGATACACAAAGACACTGGCAGTGTTGGTCAGCAAATCTGAGCTAAACTCTCAGAGACACATCCATTTAGAGAGTAAAAACTGGACTGTGTGATTCCAGTCTTCCCAATTTAGCCCACTGCAAACCCAACACTGAGGTAGGAGTTGATCAGGGCAGAAGAATCCCACAAAGAAACAGCTCCAATGGGAATCAAACCCATTACCTCCTAGCTGGGAATCTGCAACACTAATCACTATGCCATGGTGACCGGTTTTTTGTAGAAATTTAGCAATAACTTTTTTATATTTGAATTGCCCACTTATGGGCTTCAGCATCATGCTCCACTCACAAACTAGCACTCAGCACTGGGTACCACAGTGTGAGTGCACAGCGACACAGACCTTTTTTCTGTAATCTAAAACTGCACTTAAGCAAAAAAAAAAAAAAAAAATTCATCGACCGAAAAAGTGATAACTGACCTAGGTCACTGGTCTCGTAGAGAGAGATAAGGCGAGAAAAAAAAAAAAAACGGCAACTTGCAAAACATGCAGCATAAGGTGTATTTATCCGTTGTATTACCATGCATAGTGCAAACACAAAAGGAAAGAGCTCCTCCATCAGTATACATGGAAAGAGTTCAGAACACCAAGAAAAGAAAAAAAAAAAACAGTATGTACACCATATATAATCATGTAACATGAACTGAATAGCTGTCACCAGTTTGGGACTCTTGAGTCACAATGATTGCAGAATTCTGTGCAAATAATTCCACTTTCACGAAAGTCAATAATATATATATATCAAGAAGTGTAAGCCTTTTCATACATGGCCTACATCCCACAGACCCACTTTGAGACAACTAGCCTGTTGACTGCTGAATCATGTCCTTTGTCACACAGTACACTCTTTCTTGCTTTCTGGGCGTGTGCACATCAGTCTGCACACAGTAGTCCCTGAGATGAATGGTAGTAACTAATACTATGATTTCTTAATAGATCGGCAATTGGTCAAGCACAATTCATTTCAAATCTCCACTGCGACTGGCCACGTGTGGTCAGTTCTCACACCATGTGGACCATCATGATGGCTTTTCAGTAGTTTCAGTGTTTTTTCACCTCAGGTGCACTATGCACTTGCCTCACCCGTCATCAAACCTTTCACCCTTCAGATCAAAATGAAAGCCAAGGAGGGACTGCACCTAGTTGCTGACCGCCATGTGGACAATCACATACTGCTGTAGATGGAGGATCCCCATCCAATCTCTTATCAATCTTATTATCTTACCAATCGGCTTATCAAATGCTACTGGAGTATCAGAAAGACTGGTAGGTGCCAACACCAGACAGACAACAAACGCATAATTTCTTACACAATCATAATCTATTTTGAATATGTACACTGCTATAGAGTCCTGTTTTCTACATTTTCTTTGTGTGAAATGCCTCTTTTTGTCTGTGATGCATTTTTCTGAAAGCTCTGCCTCCTTGTCTACACAACGGCAAACAGCACTACATCTCCAGACCTGTTTACCCCCCCAGATTCATGTACTGTATCTAATATCTCAGACAAAAACCTGTCATTTGAAACAAACAAACAAAAAAAATCACGTAATTTTCATAATCGCAATGCTTTCGCAACTTTTGAAGATTTTAAAGTGCTGGCCGTTTGTGCGTAAGACCGCTTCATCACCATCTTTGACAAGCCAAAAGACGCAAGGCATGCTGGGAAATGTCATTTTACTGCTTTTGACCGAAATGGTAGCAAACGAAACTTCATATTTAACAATTTTCTGTCTTTTTGATTTTTTTCCTGTAATTTCTTTTTTTTTTTTTTTTTTTTTTTGGGGGGGGGGGGGGGGGGGGGGGGCTGTAATTCCCGTAATTTCTTTTTTTTTTCCCCCATAAAAATTATGGCAAAATCATAAGGGTTAACAGGTCTGCAACTGCTGGGACTGAAGGAGACTCATGGACTGGTTAAATTAACAGTTTGCAGCTTTTTATGTTCAATGTCAATTAACTACAGATATTTTGCCAGTTCAGATGACAACATACTGGCAACCACATCAGCCACTGGTACAGCATACTAACTAAATTTCATGTGAACAGATGTTGCCGATAGGAAAGAACTAGCACATAGGTTCCATTCATTTTTACAGATCTTTTACAGAGCTGTGAGTATGGCCTCTGATCCAGCTACCAATTTTGTCCACTCGCTTGCCTTTTGCAAGTTCACTGTACTGCTTTTGAAACTTTATAGCAAGATCACTAACTTATTAATAATCATAAGTGAGTTGAATTGTCACTCACATACCATCATCATCATCTTCATCTTCAGCTGGAAAAGCTCCGCTTTAAACATCACCCCCAGTCCTGCTTGCTCATCCCCCCTCAACACCCCATCCATAACCCAGTCTTCTCCACCTCCCCTTCCATCATCTTCTTCCAACCCATGTTAAACAGCGTGAGTGTGTGTGTGTGTGTGTGTGTGTGTGTGTGTGTGTGTGTGTGTGTGTGTGTGGTGCATGCATATGCATGATCACAACGAAGAATGATTCAGGAAGCCACTCTGCCCCAAACACACAGCTTACCATCCTCAGTCCCCTTCCCCTCCCCCAACACTTAGTAATGTCAAAACTGTTGACCAACATGATAACGGTGGACATCACACGAAACATGATGTACATTAACAGAACTACAGCATCTGGAGACCAAAACTAAAACATTAACTAAGATTCTAAATCATGAGACTCTAAAGCACTCAAATAAACTTTCTTTCAACAAGAAATTGAGTTCTGTGAATGCAAAATTCAATCACTCAAGATAAAACAGTGTGTGTGTGTGTGTGTGTGTGTGTGTGTGTGTGTGTGTGTGTTCTGTGATATTAATACTGTATCTACAAAGTACTTGGCATTTTTTCATCTTTGACGATTGCTGCTGACTTTAGACAGACAGGTGAAATCTAATTTTTTTTTTCTTCACTAAAAAGGCCATAGCATACTGCTACAAAGCTCATTCTTGAGGATCCATGACGGGCATTCTTCCACATAAAAACCAACATCAACACTTTGATTCTGTCATTTCATGGGAGATAACAAATGGAGCACCAGCTAAGATCATCACTATGCTTTTCTTATGATGTTTGTTGGCGTCTAGCTTCAAGTTTGATTCGCGATCAAGTGAGCTCAACAAAATTTTGATTGGGTCAGTAACTACAAATGTTTGAATAATATTTTTACATCTCAGCTGTCTCGAAATCTACAACGAACGAAACGACTAAATAGTGCAAATTACTGGATTACATTTTTTTTTCTTCTGTTTAGAAGTCCATCTAATTCCAACGCTTGCAGTCTTGTACGGTAGTCCCTAGCCCAGCCCCTTGGTATTGGGCTAATCATGACGGTAGCTCTTTGCTTGAGAAACCACGATTCCTCAACCAGCATAACAAAATCGAACCACGGAAAATGAAATCGATTGCCGACATTCTTGCCTTTTTCCGCGGACATAAACAGCATGCGAGACAGACATAAACGTGTCGATCAATTCTTATTCGCCGACAGCTTCGCGTGTTTCCCCGACAAAACCATCAGCAGTGTTCGGTTAGCCGAGTCGATCCGATCCAGCTTCGGCTCAACGAAGGCGCCTTGCCTTGTGAAATCCTGACAATGAGAATGACAGCTATTATCTCAGGGAGACAATTAGCGAAATAAGCAATCTAAAATACGTGTCCACACACTCATCTAACAAAACAAAGAAGCATTTCCACTTACCGTTCAGAAGAAAGACGATCGAAGATAATAAGAAAACCTAACGCTGATAATGAATCGTCGCCTTCCACAGCAGTACTGTGACCTCCATGTTGTGGACAGAATGATGACCTCGTCATGTGACCAAATGATGTGATCTGATTGGTCAAACCTGTATGTTTCTTCTTTGGCGGCAAGTGTCGACGAAAATGAAAGGAAAATAACTTATTCAGCCCCACCACCAATTTGGTGGTGAAGCATCCGGTCTGCACAAAGAACTAACAAAAATCGTAACAGGTTTTAGTTTGTTCTTGCAGTACAACAATGAAACATCATAGAGTGAAATGATAAGAGAGAGTACCCCTCCAAAAATAATACCATTATGCAGAACGAAAAGTGAGTGGAGTTATTAACAAATCCTTCTAAACTTTACGCCTAGCATGAATCGGTGAAATCTGCTATGGAGACCTAATTCTGTCTCATCTGTGGCTTTTTTTTTTTTTTTCCTGCGGCCAACGCAAACAAACCGTAATGGTACCTTCGGTATTTGCACCTTTGGGAGCGGCTGAATCGATTATTGATTGCTTGACCACATTAAGCGAGGGATGGGTACGGCCGCTGTGGTGACATCGTTAATGGCGGATGTACAAAAAAAAAAAAAAAAAGTACAAAAATGACACATTTTAAGATTAAGATTCCTAAACTGAAAAGAACATTCATTTGCTCACATTTGAACGATAAACTCTCTCTCTCTCTCTCTCTCTCTCTCTCTCTCTCTCTCTCTCTCTCTCTCTCTCTCTCTCTCTGCTCTTTTGTTGAATCGGTGTTATTTGTGTTTGTGTGCATTAGTATCCTTTGTCCCCGAAGGGACAAGGGCAAGACTGAAAAGGCATCTTGCTTATCTGTTACCCAATGGGAAATAAAAACCAAAAAAAATCTCTCTCTCTCTCTCTCTCTCTCTCTCTCTCTCTCACACACACACACACACACACACACACACACACACACACACACACACACACTTTGTCCGC
>JADBJO010000959.1:75000-77500 GCA_016801955.1 Conus betulinus | reverse complement strand
GTGTGTGTGTGTGTGTGTGTGTGTGTGATACTTCCTTGTGTGAATGTCAAGTTTTTCACCCACTTAGAGTGTTTTTGCCTTCGATCTTTCATGACGCTTAAATATTCAGATTCAGTAATTCCTTTATTTCTACACCTCGTGGATATCCACATTAGTTCTCTTTGCCCCCTCCCCGCTATTTCTTGCTGTCCATCGATGTGATGGTCCGGATTCACGTGCACGCGCGTTTGTGTGACAGACTATCTACCTGTCTACAACTTATCGGATTATCTAGTCCTCTCTGTTTGTTTATCTATCTCTGTTGTCTGTCTGTTCTCTGTGTGTGCTCTGCTCTATCTGCTTCTGTGATTCGCTGTTTTTGAAAATTCCATGAATATATAAAGAAAGAAAGAAAAAAAGAGATAGAGACAAGACAACACTTGAAAAAAGCGACAAAATGACAGAAGTGTAGACAGAATGAAAGAAACTGATTAAGGACGCAATGAAGAGAGAGAGAGAGAGAGAGAGAGAGAGAGAGAGAGAGAGAGAGAGAGAGAGAGAGAGAGAGAAGGCTGGGGAATTGAAAATCTAAAGACATTTCTTGTTTATAGTGTGCGATGTGTCCTTCGTACTACTAAAATGTTGATTTATGGAAAACATACACGCACACACACACACACACACACACACACACACACACACACACACACACACACACACACACACACACACACACAAACACACACACGCGCGTGAATTCATTATTTTTCCCCTTTTGGCACAGATGTGTTTCACTACAACCACCCGTCGCTGGCGCATGGCTGACGGCACATGTAACAACGTGCGGAACTATGGCGCCACGTTTCTGCCTGTGGCCCGCACTCTGCCAGCGTCTTATGATGATGGTCAGCATGTTCGTTTTTTTTTTGTTTTGTTTTGTTTTGTTTTGTTTTGTTTTGAAGATGTTTCAGACGGTTTCGTTTTCCTCACGAAACTATCATCTTCTGCAGTAAAATGACTGCCAAACTGAATTCAAGATAAAAGTTGCCCATGCTCATAAAAGTAGTCGTAGAAATATTTAATGGTTGAGTACAACTCTCTCTCTCTCTCTCTCTCTCTCTCTCTCTCTCTCTCTCTCTCTCTCTCTCTCTCTCTCTCTCTCCACAACACACGCGTGTGCGCGCCCTTAGTCTCTCTCTCTCTCTCTCTCTCTCTCTCTCTCACACACACACTGACTGACTGAAACCAATTTATTGTCAGATTAACTCAAAGTTGTACTGACACACACACACACACACACACACACACACACACACACACACACACACACACAGATGCACGCACGCACGCACGCACTTGGGGATTGGGGACGGGGCGGGGGGGGGGGGGGGGGGGGGGGGTTAAAAACTGTATTGATCTGAGGTTTGCTATGGTGGAACACACACAGCTATTTCCTTGCCTCTTAAACACAGCTTCACGAATCCTTGTGCAGTTATTTGCAAACGGTGCTTGTTTACTTTAGACGCCCATTTCTGCTTGTACTGGGACAGACGAAAGTTCCTATCTTGGACTGTTGGCCCAGAATTGGAAACACTGTTTGGTCAAACAATGTCCGTTCATTTTCTCTAGGCCGAGGTGTCGCTTCATCTTATTTTCATTTTGGGTTGCCCGTCAAAAGAACCGTTGCTGCAGCATGTTTAATCCCCTTTTTTTTTTCAAAGAATATAAATGATATTGTAAAACATGTCTTCTCCTCTGTGTGAAAACGAGCATATTTCTGTGAACTATAGGTTTTATGGTTCGATTCTCTGTTTAGCTGTACATAGGTGTAACTGATGTAATCATCTAGTTGGCCGTGTGTCCTGAGCATTATTTTCAGTGTGGAACAAACAACAACCGTAACGAACGAGAGTGGTTATAATAAGGATGTGCTTAGTATTAGTGGAAGTGTGGCTCATTTTTTTTTAGAAAAAAATCGATGTTAGTCATTGAAAAATATGAAGACACAAGTATTGATAACATTTGATTTGTGCAAAGGGTTTCACAATAGTATATACAACCACCTTGCACCGTCTGCCTTCCGTTATGACCATGATATAACCACTGGTGAAAATAAAAAATTGCACCCAATATTGCTACAGTTCGCCTACCTACATCTATACCTTTTATCCGTGTATACATGATCATATGTGTGCAAAACACACACTGTAAGCCAGTTCTGGTACATTTGTTGTGCAGAATAGTAAAGTGTATCACCTTTTCCTTGCTTGTGATTTTTGAAAAGTTTGCAAATCACTTTTGTCTGGTTAGCAAATAAACAGTATGGGAAACAAGTACAGAAAAATAATTCTTCCATCATTTTTACAATGTCTTGACAAAGATCTGTGTGTGTGTGTGTGTGTGTGTGTGTGTGTGTGTGTGAGTGTGTGTGTGTGTGTGTGTGTGTGTGTGTGTGTGTGTGTGTGTGTGTGTGTGTGTGTGTTTGATGTGTGTATATGGTTATGGTATGGTGTGTGTGTGT
>JADBJO010000959.1:65000-67500 GCA_016801955.1 Conus betulinus | reverse complement strand
AATTAAAACAACAATTAAAAGCTGCATTTGGCATTTCGAGCGTTGTCAGCTGTCCCCAGTTGGTCGTGTGGCCATGTCTGTCTGATGCAGGAATGTTCCTGAAGACTTCTTCCGGCGACTTTCTCCCCTACGACAGAAACGAGTCGTGCATCCGGCGGGAAATTTCCGATCCCTGTTTTGTGTCTGGTAGGTTGACCATGCGGGTGAAACTTATACTCCTGATGCCCCGGAATGTTACTGAGAGACTGGAATTCCAACGGGAAACAGAAATGTAGACACTGTGTATGATGCCTCAACAACTGTATACATGGCGAAACAAACAAATCAAGGCAAGATGTTTTGTTTGAATGTGTGCCTCTTAGGACATATCCTCCATGTTTATCAGGCATGAGCTGTAACTGATTTTTTGTTTCTGATACATATCCTCCATGTTTATCAGGCATGAGCTGTAACTGATTTTTTTTTCCTTCTGATACTAGTTTTGCTTTTAAAGGTACCTCTTGTTTGATGTTCAGCTCCCCCCTGTTGGTCAGTCTGATCACAATGCCATTCACCTCTTGCCAGCTTACAGACCAAAAGTGAAAACACAACCTATCACTAAAAAGCAAGTGCAGTGTTGGACACAAGAAAGTGTTGATGAATTACAGGCGCCACGATGTTATTTCCAGCTACATTTCTTTCTGTGAACACATGATTGTACCTACTAAAACTATCAAAATATTTCCCAACAACAAACCTTGGGTTACAAAATCTCTGAAAATAACTCTAAATGAGAAAAAAAAGAGCTTTTCAATCAGGCAATAAAAGCGATCGTAAGGTTGTACAAAAGAAACTGCAAACGGAGATTGAAGAATCAAAGAGAGCTTACAAGAGAAAAGTTGTTGAAAACATGTTCCAGAATGGAAATATGCGAGATGCATGGAAAGGAATAAAGGTTTTATCAGGTTCAGGTAAAATGTTCAAAAACCAAAATTAGTAACAAAAAAAACAGCAAAAGAACAGAAGCAATTTGCAGAAAAGCTGAACGATTTTTACTGTAGATTTGATGATAAAGATTTTAGTAAAGAATTAAAGGAAGTGAAGGAAAACTCCAAAGCAATGTTAAAACGATGTTGATGGAAGTGATTCTGTTGTGATTGAGGAAAAATGATGTTCAGTTGTTTTTCAAAACGTTTAAATGTGAGAAAGGCAATGGGCCCTGATAATATCTGTGGAAAATGTTGTGAAGGTGTGTGCTTCTCAGCTCTCCTATGTTTACAGTCGTTTGTTTACCTGGTCACTTAGAGAATGTATAATTCCTGTTTTATGGAAAAATGCCACTGTATGTCCTGTTCCCAAAAAACGCAACCCAAGCTGTTTAAATGATTACCGACCAGTTGCCCTCACATCTGTTGCAATGAAATGTCTTGAAAGAATTGTCCTCAGTTATGTTTTAAAAGATACTACACACAGTACCAAGACCCGTTTCAGTTCGCATACCAACAGAACAGATCAACAGATGATGCCACACTCACACTTCTCCATCATGCTTTTTCACACCTCGAAAAACCTGCCTCCTTTGTACGCATTCTCTTTATTGATTTCTCATCAGCATTCAACACCATACAACCACATCTGATGGCAAAGAAACTCATTAACATAAATGTGGGTAACAAGCTCATTCTTTGGATAATTGATTTTCTTACACAGAGGACACAGTCTGTTCGATATCAAAGTGTTGTTTCGTCTTCCAGAGTCATTTCAACTGGCGCACCCCAGGGTACTGTTTTATCACCAGTGCTTTTTACTCTGTACACAAATGATTGTTCAGGAAGTGATTCAACTTTGTACATTAAATATTCAGATGACTCAGCACTTGTAGATCTTTCCAACTCTGATTCTGTTTACTTCAAGGAGGTTCAAAGATTTGTTGACTGGTGCGATCATAACTATCTTGATCTGAATGTAACAAAAACGAAAGAAATGTTGATTGATTTTAGAAAGAATCCAAAAGCTGTACCACCACTTTTTATCAAAGGTGCTGAAGTAGAACGTGTTGAATCATACAAAATATTTAGGAACTTTATAGAGATAATAAGCTGAATTTTAAATCCCATGTTGAGTATGTCCACAAAAAAATGTCAAACCAGATTATATTGTCTTCGCAAGCTGCGATCATTTCATGTGAATACTGACATTCTTCGGACATTTTATTCATGCTTCTTGGAATCTGTTCTAACTTTCTCATTTATGTGTTGGTATGGTGGGTTGACTGTGAAGAGCAGAAATGTGCTTGAGAAAGTGGTGAACGTGGGAGGAAAAATCGTTGGTGAGAGACAAAAAAGTCTGAGTGAGCTATATAGGTGCCGTGTTAGTTGTAAAGCGCGAAGAAGATTACGTGTGACCAGACCCACGTCCTTGCAAATCAGTATGACCTTCTTCAGTCAGGACGAAGATATCGATCGGTTTAAATGCAGAAGTGTCAGAAGTGTCAGATTTAAACAAAGTTTTATAAATTAAT
>JADBJO010000959.1:57500-60000 GCA_016801955.1 Conus betulinus | reverse complement strand
TCATCTCTCTCTCTCTCTCTCTCTCTCTCTCTCTCTCTCTCACCACCGCCCCTCCCTTTTTCTATCCATCATTCTCCTCCTCATCCACACATGGACATTTAGTTTGCGTATGCACAGAAAGCGTTATCTTATATTGTTATGATTGTGCAAAACCTTTTTACGCTAACACACACACACACACACACACACACACACACACACACACACACACACACACACACACACACACACACACACACACGCACGCACACACGCACGCACGTACACACACACACACACACACACACACACACACACACACACACACACACACACACACACTGGTTGTGAGGTACGTCACCTGTCCCATTCTGAACACAGCATGCAGGTACGCACCATGTTGCCTTTTCTCACTCACGCTTCATCCTGTGTTATTCCAAGGAAGTTTTGATCGACTTTGATTAACCAGTGTTCTGAACTGCCGACCATCGATAGTGTGACCCATGGACACTGACGTTTGATGAACCAGTGTCCTGAATGACAAATCACTGATGGGGCGTGACCACTGATGTTGACGTTGATTTACTCAAATCCTGAACTGCTGACCATGGGCAGGGCGTGACCATGGGCTGCCGTCGTTCACCGCCTTCCGCGAGGTGTGCGGCCTTGAACCGCTGACCTCGTTCCGTCACCCTGCCCTGGGCACGGCGGGCCCTTACCTGCAGCAAGTCTACAGGTAACACTGCTACCTGGGGTGCACAGGGAAAACCCCCTTTTTGCACTCCCAGTTCTTATAGAACACGGAGTACTTTACAATGGGAACGAAGAAATGCTGTCTCTGTATCTGTCTGTGTGTCTGTCCGTGGTCAAAATGTGTTTCCACTCGCTCCAGACAAAAAAACTTCTGGGCCGATCTTTCTGAAAATTTGTAGGTATGTTCATTATGGGTCACGGATGATGCTCGATGTTTTACTTATACCAGAATAGCCGTTTCTAACGGTTATAACGGCCCCAAACGGGGGTTTTTCTTTATGGAATATCTCAGTGACGAAATACCTTATGACGCATGTTTTATTGTCACGTCAAATACATTATAAAGCATGTTTCATTGAGACGTTTTTCAGGAAGACGTACATTTATGTGCTTTTCATCTTTTTTTTTTTTTTTTTTCCCCTTTAGATCGACAGTGATCGCCGGAGTAAATGAAGGAAAACGCTTATTATTATGACTTCTTTAGGATTGAAGACATTACTTTTGCCGCCATTGGAGAAACCTTCTCACCCCAACCCCCCTCCACACTCTCCCACCCTCTTCCTACCCTCTTCCAGATGCCCTTCCCCTCCATTTCTCACCATCACTCCCAGATTGCCCCCCCCCCCTCTTTTTGTCCTCTGTCTCCTTAACAGTAGCAGTGGTCAAACAGTTAGGGCCACGTGTTGATGTAGAGCTGATGGTAGAAATAAATGATATTCGCGGCTGCTTTTGTTGCCGCTACTGCACTGAACTGCCTTGATATACATTTGATCTGGCGCATGTGCGTGAGCGCGGGCGTGTGTGTTTTTGAGTGCATATACACGTGTGCATTTAATGTGCGCTTGTGAGTGGGCATGCGTGCATGTGAGCCCTTCTGGGCATGTGATTTTGCTTACGGTAATCAAATTCAGACCGTAACTATGTGTATTAATATGAAGGTTTGTTTGACGTTATCAGCCGTCTTTCGATGGACCAGCTCTTTGCATTGTATTTTGCTCAACATGATATATTTTTGCTAGCACTTTGCATTGTGTTTTGCTCAACATGATATACTTTTGTCAGCACTTTGTATTGTATTTAGGTGAACACTGTACTGTATTTTCGTCAACACTATATAACTGGTTCAGCACTGTGCATTGTATTTAGCAACGCTATGAATTGTATTCCGGTCGATATAATGCTTTGTATTTTGGCCCGTACTCTACATTGTATTTTGATCAAAGACTCCAGGGATCATCCGAACAGCCAAAGTACTTGGACACTATGGTACAGATGCATCAGCTGGGGATGAGAACATTACGTGTGTGACCGTTTCTGATTACCCCGCCACGTGGACAGCCACACTCCGACTTCAGAGAGATTTTGGAGACTGATGGTTTTATGCTAGGAGCTTGTCACGACCGAAGACAATCCCGGCATTACTATGCTGAGCATGACAACACTTGGATGTAGCCTTGGTGTTGTAGCCCATGTCAACTGGTCTGACACAGCCTTAAGCCAAGGCGACCGTTTCAGAGACGTGCGGGATGTGGATGTGTTCACGGGCGGCATGGCGGAGCGGCAGCAACACGGGGCCCTGGTGGGACCTACCTTCGCCTGTCTGCTGGCCCGCCAGTTCCACGCCCTCAAGTATGGCGACCGGTTCTACTTCGAGGCCTCGCACGGACCTGGTGGATTTACCCCACGTTAGTCCTCTTTCTTCATGGCAGCTCTGAAACTCGTTGTGGTGATGGTGATGGTGTAGTAGTGATGGGTGGCGGTTGCTGTG
>JADBJO010000959.1:45000-52500 GCA_016801955.1 Conus betulinus | reverse complement strand
GCCGACAGGTACAGACAGTGTAACTCCAGACATGGCCAAGCTTTCGGTTATAACCAAAAAAAAAAATTACTTGCATTGACAGTTCAGAACACAGATACGAGACCCGAGCAAGTGGAAAAAAGCTGAAAAATTCCAGAGGGTCCAGGAGCTGGCGTAGAATCCCCTGGTGGGCTTCAGGGCCAATGGCCTGGAGGGCTTAAGGGTCAAGTCCCGTGACACTGTGTTCTGTTTTTTGTTTTCAGACTTCTAGACTATCGTTTGACTGGAGTCTTTGTCAATTTTCTTTGCCAGTTCTTAATCTTTGAAACATTTCGATTCGACAGATTATTTTACCACTCGAATTTGTGGATGCCAGCTGAAGTTTTGACAAACTTGAATAAAACAATGATCGTGAACTTAAAATCTGATGGTCTTAATATCACATAACCCCACCCCACCCCACCCCTCCCCAAGTTTCTCAGCAGATTTTTATGCAGATCTCAAGAAAGGCCTTGGAGACCTTTAAAAAGCCTCAAGTCAAACTAAAAACCTGAAAAGTCTCTTATCTGAGAACGCAGGTCTTGGCCTTGGCTGATGAGTCAAGTTTGCTCAGGTGCCTCATGGGAATATTCACTCTCTTGGGACATCTTCTCTCCGCAATCTTTTCCACTCAGCGCTCGAACCGAGTCTCTTCCTCACCTGTGATCCAATGTCAGGTTGATGTCGACCACTCCAATAACCTTGCCAAATATAATTCACATCCTTCCACGAACTTTCATCATCACAATACATGCGCGCTTGCCTCATATTTACATAGTCGGGCAAGCACACATTTTAAGCAAACATACTTCAGAGAAAGAGGATGAGATCTTTTGAGTTAATGAAATGATAACCATGAAAGGGAAACACCTTTTTCATATACATATGTATAACATTGCATGCATCTGCGCAGGTGTGTGTTGTGCACAAAGAAACTGGGGTCGTCGAGGAAGCATATGCATAGCAGGGTTGGCCTGGTAAGGAATGCTGTTGTGTGCATGTGTCCAGTGGGGTTTGCAGGCGCATGTGCATGCATGGGGATGGAAAAACATGACCACAGAAGTTTGCAATTAGTTCTGTACACTTGCAGAAATCATACAGTAAAAAATAATGAAATGAAAAAAAACAACAACAACAAAAAAAAAACCAAACAACAATAACCCAGACTGACTCGTACCTTATAACAACAAATCACACAGCAAAAACCGTCTGTTACTTATATCAACATCTTTATTGATGTCTCATAATTACCAATTCTGCAGTTCATTACAAATCATGCCACTGGTTGGGGCACATCCACTCCAGTCTGGAACCCACTCAGGCATAAATACTTCTAAACGTGAATACGACAGCCTCAGCTGCTGAGCAGTCTGCTGAGGAGATAACATAGTCCACCCCAAACACTCTTTCACATCATTTACACCACAAAAGGAAGGAAGAAATGGCTAAAACAACAAACAATCAAAATACATAAATGATCAAACTGATAATACCATGTCAGGATGTAAACGATAATCTGTTTTCCCTTTAAACTTAAAATGAATCAATCAGTGAATAAACTGAATGAAGAGACAGATTCTGCCACACTTCCTGACAGATGTCATCAGCTTCCTCTAACCCCCCCCCCCCCCCCCCCCCCCCCACCCCCCCCCCCCCCCCTGTTCCCTTCCCCCCCCCCCCCCCCCCCATCCCACAACCCACCCCCTCCCCCACCCTGTCCCTTCTCCTTCCCACAAAATCCATTATAACTTTCAGTTTTTGATTGATTGTTTGTTTTTAAATCAGGCTCAGCTAACTGCATGGAGCCCTTTCAAAACAAACAAACAAAAACCAACCAACAAACAAAAACATTCAAATTATGTAAAATTTGAAGGTTTCAAACCTTATGATATTCTATTAAACTTATGACTACAGTGAACACAAAAAGCTACAGGGTACAGAGTGAGTGAATGTACACAAGTTCAAATGCACATACGCATGCTCATCCATGCAAGCATAAATGCTATGCACACACTCTCGAACACACACACACACACACACACACACATGCACACACACATGCATGCACACACATGCATGCATGCACATGCACACACACACAAAACTCCAGTATACCTTACAAAGTAAATTGTGAAGGCAAGTTAAAAAAAAAACAAAACATATAAACTAAAAAACATATACCGTATAAAATGCAATCAGTAACAAAGGCGAAGTAACTACTTTTGAACATAATACTCTCGAATGTTTTTTCCAAACAATTTTGGGATCTTGAGAAATGCTTACTTAAAGTCCAGGCCACCTAAAAAAAAATTAAAAAAAAAAGAAAAGAAGAAAAAAAACAAACACAAGTTTTAAAGTGCATGTTCTAAAAAAGTATAAAAATACAAATGAAACTCTGGGATCTTGACTGAAAACAGGACTGAACACTCTGATATCAAAAGAAAAGCAAAGAAACAGGAATGGCACATTTTAATATGTTTTTAAGTATCTACATGTATATGTTATATATATTTTACAAAAAAATCCAATAAATGAATCATTTATCAAAAAATGTTAATACGAGATAAACTTCATCCAAAATGATTGATTGTTCATGTTATGACTGGTTACATTGTAACTGAACACATCGTATTCATACCTCAGTGAGATCTTATATCCAAAATGAATTGTTAGGGTTTGAGCGGTTAAATCTGAGGAAACATGACTACACCAATATAAATGTTACAACTTACACCACAGGAAATCTTTGATCAAAATCAAAACTTTCCAGGGCAGGATGGCAATGATGACTCCATGCAGCGATGAGAACCCATCGTCACAAGTTGAACAACTTGGCTCATGTTGTCACATGCTCACAGAGTACCCTGTGATCAGGTCGCCTGGTCTGCGATGGAACAGGATGAGTACTGGTGCGGCCCAGTATACAGTGGCTGAAATATGCTGCACGAACAATAGGTCCACAAAGAACAAACAAACTGAGCAATTAACTGGAACAATATAAATCAAATCTTTAAGTTAAAAAAAAAACAAAAACGCATATATGGGTCTAAGGTGCCATTTTCACAATCAGCTTTGGTAGCACCTTTTTAAACATGTTCAAATTCAAACGCGCCACAGTTGCCCTGCAATCTATTACCCTAAGGTGCATACACTGAACGTTATCTTTGATGCATTTTCCATGTTAAGATCCTGACTGATGGTGCACTACAAACTAATGACATGAGAAACTTCAGGGACAGTACGAAAACAACAAAATCGTCATTCTATACACAGTTCAGAATTCAGCACAAGCAGATGGAAGAAAAGTGCCCTATGTCATGTCAGCTCATGCTTGCGTTTCACAACCTGTCAAAGCCAGTTTGATGTCCGATGATTCCCATGCATAATGATTTAGTCAATATTTTCCGCTAACCAAAATTCAGAAGGGTTGAAACCAGCACAGTTCTCTAACCTTTCAAGCAAAGAAAAGATGCAGCGTTGCATAGAATCCTGTGGCAAAAAATCTGCAATGGAAATCGTGACTTAATGTATGCAATGATGTTTCTTCTGTAACATGGTGGTACACATCAACAAATACTAGAAGATTCATATCGTGCAGCCATTTATTTACAGTCTAAAAAAGCAGATTTTTCTCTTTTTTTTGTAACAAGAAGATTGTAAAACAAAAAAGATAAAAAGTTTGAAAAAAAAAGAAAAAGGACAAAGCTTACAGAATCTGATAGGAAAAATCCATTTTCACAATATTAAGGACTGACTCAATCATATGAACAAAACATTTGAACTAAAAAAATTTTCCGTTTCAGGTTAGAAAAAAAAAACAAACACACACACATTATCAAATGTGTTCAATTTTCAACTGAAATCAATCTATGTCCTTTTTTCTTCTTCAGAATGTGCGATCTGATGACTCAATGTAACATGAGCTGATTCACTGAAAAAGATCAAAGGTGAATCAATCTAATTAACCAAACTGCAGCATGTCACCTCACTGTTCCTGTCATTGTCACCTACATACTGCTACAAGTCACCTACATACTGCAACATGTCACCAACATATACTGCTACAAGTCACCTACATACTGCAACATGTCACCGACATACTGCTACAAGTCACCTACATACTGCTACAAGTCACCTACACACTGCAACATGTCACCTACATAATGCAACAAGTCACCTACATACTGCTACACAAGTCACCTACACACTGCAACATGTCACCTACATACTGCAGCATGTCACCTACATACTGCTACAAGTCACCTACACACTGCACAACATGTCACCGACATTGTTACAAGCCACCTACACACTGCAACATATCACCTGCATACTGCAACATGTCACCTACATACTGCAACAAGCCACCTACACACTGCGACATGTCACCTACATACTGCTACAAGTCACCTACACACTGCAACAAGTCACCTACATACTGCAACATGTCACCTACATACTGCAACAAGCCACCTACATACTGCAACAAGCCACCTACATACTGCAACATGTCACCTACATACTGCAACAAGTCACCTATACACTGCAACATGTCACACTACATACTGCAACATGTCACCTACATACTGTAACATGTCACCTACATACTGCAACATGTCACCTACATACTGCTACAAGTCAACTACATACTGCAACAAGTCACCTACATACTGCAGCATGTCACCTACACACTGCAACATGTCACCTACATACTGCTACATGTCACCTACATACTGCAGCATGTCACCTACATACTGCAGCATGTCACCTACATACTCTACATACTGCAACATGTCACCTACATACTGAGGCATGTCACCTACATACTGCAACATGTCACCTACACACTGCAACATGTCACCTACATACTGCAACATGTCACCTACATACTGAGGCATGTCACCTACATACTGCAACATGTCACCTACATACTGCTACAAGTCAACTACATACTGCAACAAGTCACCTACATACTGCAGCATGTCACCTACATACTGCAACAAGCCACCTACATACTGCAGCATGTCACTACATACTGTGATATGTCACCTACATACTGCAACATGTCACCTACATACTGAGGCATGTCACCTCACTGTCACCTACATACTGCGGCATGTCACCTCACTGCTCCTGACACTGTCACCTACATACTGCAACATGTCACCTGACTGTCACCTACATACTACAACATGTCACTGACTGTCACCTACATACTGCAACATGTCACCTACATACTGCAACATGTCACCTGACAGCTCCTGTCACTGTCACCTACATACTGCAACATGTAGCCTCACTGCTTGTGTCACCAACAAACCTCCACACTTTGCCTCACCGCTTCTATTATCGTAAGGCTGCAAGCTAAACATGACCAAAGTTCCCACTCAAATTTCAAACTATCACTTTTACAATGGAAAGAGCTAAACAGCCATGGTTCTCATCAGCTTATCGATTTGCAGAAAGAATATGTAAAATTAAGGAAAACAAAACTACACAGACATCACACTGATTAAAACTATACTTCTCAATGTTTTACCATTGTCCTTGTCTTTCTATCAAACACATTAGCTCAGTGGATCTCAAAATTTACCTGGAACAGAGAAAATTCAAAAGTATAGCACTTTCGGAAAAAAATGCTGTTCTCACCCAAAAGTTACAGGCTGCAACCACAAACAGCCTAGTTTGACCCGAGTGTGATATCCTTCATTACAACTGCAGATGATGCAGAAACAGGTCTTAATCAAAATATGCAATATTCATTGTACGCCGTTTTGTTTGGAGTAGCCGCACAAAGATAACAATTATCATAGACACAGAGCAATATATGCTCACAGGGATAGTGAGCACACAGCAAATGTGAAAAGCAAAGATGAAAGAATCAGAAATGTAAAGAGACAATTCATTTGAAAGTAATCTTGTAGCACCTAAATCATTTTGATTTTGTATCCTTGAATAATGGAAACAAATCTAGCAGGATACCTCTGGTTCCAAACTGTGTGTAGTTGGTATTGCAGTCTACAAAGTTCCATATATTGCACATGATTAAAACAAAGGACATAAAGCAATCAACAAAATTGTTTGATATCTTACACATAATCAAAAAAAAAAAAAAAATCAACAAAAAAAGCAAATCGCATTAAGAACAAGACATTTAACTTTTGTTGAAGTGATGTCACATTGAACAGTACGAACATTCCCCTGTCTTCAGCCAAATCACCACACATGCACACACTACACAACTTCATCAATGCACTGACAGTTAGCCATGAACACACCGAGAACTTCATTGATTCAAGTTCACACACACTTTCATGGCGTGAAGGAGCGCATTCTCCACTGACCTTTCCACTCAATCGTCTGCCGCAGGTCCTGCATTTTCACTGCCAACCATACAACCCAGATGGGAACACGCAATCATCAGTGCAACCCCTCACACGACTACCATTTCAAAAAACAACCTCCCCTTCCACACAAAAATTGAGTTACAAAACTGTCATTCCAAAAACAAACTACACAACCGCTTTATAGAAACAGTTGCCGCAACTACCATCACCATGGTTTCCTAAACAAAACTATGAGGACAAAAGTTGTCAACAAGCAGTGAGTAGCAAAGGACAGCCACATGATAAGCCTGGCTGACCAGTGAAGGCCCACAGAAAGCATGTGGCGAGTGCCAAGCCGAAGAATGAGTTGCATGGTGTGCGCACATAGCTAGCCCACTGTGAAACAGCCTGCCGTTATGGAGCAGGGTCGAAGTCTGACACGCTACATTCTGACCATGGAGATGGGCGACAGTCATGCGATTCTGTGAATAGAGGGGTGGGGCACTTTCCATACAGGGGCATGCGTCACAGCGAGCGTCAACACATGCACACTGGAGTTATCACTTACAGATCTTTTGAAAGCAGGTGTGGGACCCAAGATGAGAATGAAAAAGTTGATATAGCAAAAGAAGGCATGCTGATTCCACACATGATCATCATTAGCATCTTTCATGGCATCATTTCACCGACGCCGAGGCACTGAACACATGGTTTTACTTTTGTAGAAAACTGCTAAAGGAATTCATGTGGTGGTATGGACAAGGGAGGCAACATCAAGCGAAATGCTTGATGAAATTTGGTCACATTTGACAAAATTTCAAGACATTTCCAAGCATGAATCTTTGGTTAGTCCTTATTCATTGATGGTGCCGGGCATGTCAGGTATGTGGTGACACCTTACGTAAACAAATGTTTCTGAGCACATCATTAATGTTTTTGAATGAGTGTACAAATAACATTTCCAAGCAAGTCATTCATAGGTTTGGTGGGACCTCACAAAATGACATTCAGGGATGTCATCAATATCTTTGGTCATATGTTACACATCAACATTTCCAAGGATTCATCTACACCTGACATTCAACTTTACCAACAAACGTTTCTAATCACGTTATTCCTAACTTTGGTTACATCTTACACACACACATTTCCAAGC
>JADBJO010000959.1:10000-40000 GCA_016801955.1 Conus betulinus | reverse complement strand
TCCTGTTAAAGAAAACACACCACCACCCTGTGATTAGAAAAAAAAAGTTTGATTACGTCAGTCTAATTTCTTTAAAAACTAAAACAGAGGGATGGTGAGAGGGGTCAGACAAAGAGAGAGAGTGAGACAGAGACCAAAAAATGCCTGTATGTGAATGCATGCCCATGTGAACAGGCATTCTGAGCTCTGACAGGGTCAAAGGTTGGAACTGTCCGCCTTCATTATGCTCTGTCAAATTTTTGATGAATCAGTGAAACCTTTTGAAGAGTTTTCTACAAAGTACTGAAATCTAATTAAGAGGTAAACACTTAAAAAAAAAAATGCATGCATACAGTCTGACCACACAAGTTAAAAAAAAAAGAAGAGTAAAAGGTTCAACAACTGAACAAGCGAAGCATACACAAGAGCCCCCCCCCCCCCCCCCCCCCCCCCCCCCCCCGACTCCCAGTGCCGGGTGAACATCATCATCATGCATGTGACCCTTGCCAGGAGAGAGAGCCAATTCTTCCCGTCTCCCTGCCCAACACAACAGTGTATAACTCCGCCCGTCTGTCGGCCCCTGACCGTCCTTGTGTACCTGACTGGGAAAGGGTCACCTGCAGAAAGAAGTGAGGTTCTGGAGGGTGACAATGTTGCCAGCATCACCGAGTTTGCTCATGTCCACACCTTGAAGGGTGGAAGGCCAAAGTGTTGAGGTACCTGAGAAATGTGAGGACACCTTTCTCAACCCACACCCCTTTTTGTCCCAAAACAACCAAGTGCCACCTTTGACATCACAAACATAAAAGAAAGAAGAAGAAGACAGAGATTAAAAAAAAAAAAAAAATCAAATAAAAAAGGTGGGGTAGCAAAGGGGGAATCATCCAAATTTTCATTGATTAAATCCACAGCAAGCATGTTTCAAAATGTTATCATGAATTCATGTCATTGAAATACATGTAAATACACTTATCTAAAAATACTACTTGCAATTCAGACATTCGTCTACCTATTTACACACACATACGCACACACACACACACATAGTGACATACACACACACACACACACACACATAGTGACATACACATACATACACACATAGTGACACACACATACACATATACACACTGACTCAATTCATTTACACTTGATCACAACAGTCAATACTCAACACCTTCTCCTGTGTGTGCAAACCGTAGTTCAGAAAAAAGCAGTGTGCAATGGCTCAAAACAAGAGACAGGTCCGAAGTGGAAGCGACAGAAAGAGAAAATCCAGTTTTATCTGTTCACTTGTATAGAGGGAGCAAAACAGACAGAAAGAGAAAGAGAAAATCAAGAGTCATTTTACCACCTGTTTTAGAATTTCGATGACCTAGCTCTGGGTCTGAAAGTGACTAGCATGAGGACAGTGTAATGCTGCTATGGTGAAGCTTCAAACGACATCAGCAGGCTCCTATCCACTCTTGACAGATCTACGCACATGGCAACGTCTGGTTTACCTCTGTGAAAAATTCTCCTACATTCAAAGTCTGTTCATCGCTAAGCTCAGTCGTCCAGATTTCCATGACCGCTTTATCCATCCCACAGGGCTGGCCTCTCCCGCATTCTGTATAAAGGTACACCTTAATGGTGCCCCCCCACCCCCCCTGCCCTCCCCTCCCCAACTTTTATCAAAATGTTTACCACTTGTTTTTTCCCCCATCCCCTCTTTCTGTCTCACATGACCTTGATTTTGTTCTCCCCCTTAGACCTTCAAGCTACACTATGATTCACAGACAGCCCTCAGCACTATCCATACCAGTGCAGGAACTGGTGGTTTGTTCTTATTACCTCTGGCTGCAGCAGCATCCATGCTCTCTCCCTCATGCACGGCCAGTGAAACGCATATATGAAGGAATGGATATGAGAGTGGAGAGATCCAGGTGCCATAACGGACAGATGCTAACAGATGACTGATGTGGTCATCACATCATGATTCCTCATGGCAAGACAAAACCTGACCCAACTGTCAGCAAAGACCAAAAAAACCTTCATCCCTAACTGACAGATATCAACAATGATCTGATTTTTTTTTTTTTTTTTCACTTTTCTTACTAGTGACATAAAAAGAAGACATACCTGTTGAACAATTAATTTGTCTGTTTTGTATTCTGCGGCTTGGCTTCACACACTGGTGTGCGTGTTGATCTTCACTTTAACTTGGCTGCCTCTGAGTGTGTTCAATGACTTGTTCCCCTGTCCATTCCCCATACAACATATTCCATCATGTATTGCTCTGTAGTGCATCATCAATTACCAGTCAAAACAGTGCAAAACGAATTATAGAGCTGCTGGAAAAAGATTCAAAGGGAAAGAAAAAAAAAAACAACAACAGGCCAAGAAAAGGATGCACATTTGATAGGAGTTAAAACAAAAAGAAAAAGGGACAGTTATTTCAAAATCAGTACTGAACAGTAAACCTGACTGATTGCAACATGTTGAAATACAATGTCCATCGCTTCTGCATACACACACACACACACACATATCCTTTGGTATATAAAAATACAAACATTCAGCTTCGCAGTCAATGTTATTCACGCACAAGAAAAAGAAAAAGAAAAAAGAAAAAACCCATGGCACATAACCAGTGAGTATTGATCCACGTTGCTGCGTGACGTGCACCCAGAGTGAAGTCTGTACAGTGAGCAGTGGGCACCACGCACGGCCCATGGCTGGAAGCAAGAGAGAAAACCTGAGAGAGAGAGAGACATGACTGCCATCAGTTTTTGTACAGCAGCACCGCTCAGTACGCTGCCAGGGGCAAGACACACACAAGTGCCCGGTCCGCTCCACACCCTGCCACCACCTTGCACACAGGCAGCTCCCGCTCCTGTTCCCAGAGCTGTGTGCGATCTGGCCTCTTTGTAAACCGCTCACACACACACACACATACACACTGCACTCATGCAGGGCAGAGTGGGACGAGTTGGTACTCCCTAATGCATGGGCTGGTTACAAAAAAACTTAGTGTACTGGCCTAGCTGTGGTCAAACCCACAGTGTGACTGTGGTGAAGGACACACTGTTAACAGATGCAAAGCAACAGCGGAGAATTCTCCTTCCTCGATGCTGGACATGGAGCAAAGAGAAGATGGCGGGTTGGATTGTCATGGGTAGCTGCAACACAGAGGCCTTCACAGCCCTATGGTCACCTCCAGGACACAAGATGGCGACCCGCTGTGAAGGCCAGCCCGCACTCCCAGTCTCCACTATCATCCTGGATACGCTACACCAGAACCTAAAAATAACCACACATGTGACAGTGGCCAGAATGGCAGCAAGAGGAAGTGGCACGACGCCAACATCCAGTCACGCCTGGAGCGGTGGGTGGGTGGAGGTGGAGGGGCCACACCCGGCGGAGGCAGCAGTGAAGGTGGGGGTGGTAGATAAGGGTCACCAGGCGGGGTCATACGATGGTGCCGGGCCACGACACCACCGTCAGCATGACGGCCCCGTCCACCTTCTTCAGGATCTCCACCGCCGTGCTGTTGGTCACCTTCTCCAGGCCCGTGCTCGTTGACGCTGACAATGATGTCCCCGCATCTGAAACAGCCAGAACTCTGTGTGTCACCGGGTCTCTGTGTGATTTGTGTATGACAACACCCAGACCTACCTGGGTTTGCAATCATGTTGGTCTCAGAAGCGTCCACAGAGCATGAGATGCTCAGTGTGTCACAGATTAGTCCAACAAAGTGCTTCTATCTGGGTCTCCTGCATGGCGCGATGACTTTGTCTGGAAAGCTATTTTTCTTAACAAATGTGTTGATATTACAACAAATCACAGAAACAGTGCTTAAATCAAAACGGAACAGCAACAAAGCCAAAAATCATATTCACCTTTGTGTTCCTTTTTTTTGATTCTCATTCTTCGAATCAAAGATATAAATACACACACAAGCAACCCCCCCCCCCCCCCCCCAAAAAAAGAAAAAAACTGAACAAGGTTGTAAATTTAAAACAAATAAAAAAAAAAAAACAAAAAAATTAAACACATAAACAACAGTATTAAGCACTGTCACACACACCTTAATTTTCTTTTTGCCAAAAAAATGCCCTATGGAATTCCTTACTTGGCATTTCATAAAGTCTTCACCAAAGATATCTTGAATCAGATCTCTCCATCTACTTCTTTCAAATTCACCTGCACTGTCATATATCAAGCATCCATTTGATCAGTTCTACAGGCCTGGGTTGGCTCAGTCTGTCCGTCTTTTCAGCCCAACAAGTGAACGTCACATCCTTTGGCCTGAAGCCAAATTTCAAACCCAAACCAATGAAAACATAGGAAAAATCTTCACTGCTGACTGTTAACATGTATCCAGGCTTACGACCAGCCGCCGTGGCGAAGTGGTTAGCATCGCGGACTCCCGGCTGGGAGGTCGTGGGTTCGAATCCCATCAGAAGTCATGCGGGTTTTTCTGCCCTGACCGGCTCCTACCCAGAGTTGAGTTTGCTGCGGACTCAGTTGGGAAGATTGGGGACCACACAGTCGAGTTTCATCCACTTAATGGATGCGTTTCTGAAAGTGTTGCTCAAATTTCCTGACCAACACTGCAGGTGCCTGTATCTCTCGGGCCTGGTTGATGCCCGGGATATATTATGAAAGGAAGCGTAGAGTACAGCCCTGTCATGTAGTCTCAGACCGAAATGGAAATCCATAGCATCATCTTAATCATCCTCATTCTCATCAATCAGCATTAAAAAAAAAAAAAAAAAAAAAAAGTCTCAAATTCTGTGGCCTTCATGCCCTGCTCTCATGGTGACCTCAGTTTCGGTGTCCTTTCCACGTCTGTGGCTTGGTTTGGTTCCATCGGGGTCACTGGTATTGGCGGGTCCATGGGGCTGTCGTTGGGCAGACATCGTGGCGCCCTCCGGAGGGAGAGCTCACTCATGCCGGCTCCGCGACTAAGCAATTATTGTCGTCAGTAGGGGGCTTAGTAGGTGGTGTCCTGCGTATGTTAGATCAGAATAGGCGCCACTGAACACCACCGAAGTGACTCGGCAGCAGTGGAGTGTCTCCTCCGGTGGGTTGCCTCTCGACGACTTGACATTGCTCCCCTTTGGATTGACGGTGCCGGGGCTTGCGACGGGGCCGGCCGGGCTGTGGATGTGGACGGGGTGTCGGAATGAGCGGCGTGGGTGCACTGCCTCTGAGGTGGCGCAGAGGTTTGGACAGAAAAAAAAAAAAAAAATGTATCCAGCTTACAACTGGCCTCTTGTGCTTGCTGGCCCTTTGTTTGGGGCACATGACAACACGCTATTCTTTCCACACAGGTCTGGAACTGCCCAGCATTCCAGGAAAGTCCTTGCCGTAGCAGTTCAGGTGTAGCACTACAACTGTTACTATTCTACATGTCAACTTGCATGATGGCTACCAGCATTATCGCATCACTCACTTCAATCTCCCATCCTTGGAGGCAGGGGTGTCTGGCACAATGGACTTGACGAAGATTGGAAGGTTGCCATGGCTGCAATCCCATCCGCCTGCCACCGAGAAGCCCAAGCTGCCGCTGGCGCTACGCAGCAATGTGATGGTCTTGAAGGAGTGACACACCCTGAAGGGAAAGCACGTCAGGGAATCAACGACATGGCAGGTTACGCACAACATGGTCTATGGTCTTGAAGGAGTGACACACCCTGAGGGGAAAACACATCAGGGAATCAACGACATGACAGCTTACACAAGCACAATGTTAATCCTCCTTTCAATATGAAACATGACATAACAGAATCAAAATCAATGAAATAACTGCTGATAATACCTTTGTAATTTGCAACAGGCACTTCAATCCACAATTGTTACTCTTGTACCACTTTTCTCAATGGATTAACTGTTAATGACACCTTTGTAACTTACAACAGGCATTTCAATCCACATTTGTTACACTTGTACTACTTTTCTGAGTTCAACCTGTAGGCTACTAATGTCTTCCCCTAAAGCCTACCTCCTGTAGGTACTACACATGCAGCAGCCTTTGAAAACATGAGATGAAGGGCGCATGATAACCTTCAGCTGGACACCGCTGCCTGTCTAATGGTCTGCAATTATTCTGCATGAGGAACAGCGTGGCCTTGATCCAGTTCTGAACTGCCGGCCTACATGCTGAATCTAGATCGATTCACGGAAAGATAAGTCCCACCATTGTAACTATACTAAAATCCTATTACAAATTAGAAAGAAGGCAAGCGAAAATTTGTTAAAAATCTGATTTTAGAGTTGCATTTTGTTTGATTCAAGACAGCATGCTTCGTATATCTGGATTTCAGGGGAGCAAAGCCCCGAGCAGAAACACAATTTATGCAGTTTTCAAGACCTTTCCGTGGTCTCTTATGATAGGCAAACTGCTATGCAGCAAAGAAAGAAAGGAAAAAAAAAAATGCGCACACACACACACACACACACACACACACACACACACTGAGATATGCACACTTAGATACATTAAATTTCTAAAAATAAATAAACAAACAAACAAATACACAAACAGATGAAAACATGAAATCGGCGTTTCTCTCCACAGTTCTGCACACTACTTGCTAGTGAAAAAAGCCACCATCCTTTCCTGTGGACACAATCACGGTGTCCCATTTCTGGTGAAGCATGCCTCCTGGCCAGTCCTTTGAATTCACATCCACAGGTTATAAAGACCCACTTCTCTCCTTTCTTTTTTCCCCTTTTTTTCCTTGCTATAGGAAATTCAGTATTGATACAGAGTAACTCCCCCCTCCCAGCAGAAGTGAAACTGACAACACTGACTTTGGCATCTGCAGCCAGTACATCCAGGACGGGGAGAAGTTGCCGCTGCCCATCCTGCGTCTCAGCGCCCTCTACGATCTTGAGGGTGAGGTTGCGCACGCTGGACTGCAGCTTGATCTGATGCACGGCCTCCGCGTGGGTCAGCCCAGCAGGTTGGCGCTGTTGATGGACAGCAATACGTCCCCCTTCTGTGCTCACACACCACAGACACACACACCGCACACATGTGCACACACACACACACCACACACACGTCCACACACACTCATACACACACATGCACACGCACAGACACCACACACACACATCCATCACTGTGATCACTGATATTCACATCAACATCCTTATCAATGTCATTAACTGTCATCATCAATGTCATCACCACGAGACTTCACCCTCATCACCCTCAATGTTGACATGGAATAAGAAGGAAATACAGTAGGCAAAAAACAGCAACAACGAAATGAAAAAAAAAAAAAAAAAAACGCCCCCCATCCCCCCTTCCCCAAAAAGAACACACACACACACACAACCTGTTCCTTCTTGATCCTGGTTTCCATGAATATCCACTGATGGCAAGATTCTACATAGTTCAAGGGTTTGAATCGTTTCGGTGTGGAAAATCAGAAAACTTTATATATCTGACTACACATACAAATACAGACCTGCCAACCCCCTAAGAGACCAATGAGTACGAACTGAAGCTCTGTGAGGCAGAAATGTGTAATTTCAGAGAGCTAAGAGTAATCAAGCGCAACACTTACTTTTTTTCAAACAAACACGATGCGATGAAATCGTTTGCACAATTTATGTGAACTTTACTTTTCTTCAAACAACCTTTTAAGTGTCAAAAGAAATCTTTACAAATTATGAAAATGTAGAATACACTGGAAACACATATGTGAACATATGCAATGACACCTTTGTTCTTGCCAGTCATCACATTTGTATTATCACAAACCAAGGACAGGCAGTTCTGCCATGGGCACACCAAGGCCTGATTGTGTGCCAGAAACAACCTCAAAAATGTTCTCCTCTGTTGCTGACTCTGAGCATGTGGAGTTGGCTATCAGCTCAGTGGCAACTTTGTAAGTCTCGCACCACCCCAGGAAAGAATTTGTACAACCCCCCCCCCCCCCCCCCCCCCCCCCCTTTCCATCAGTCCCCAACACAAACGGTCCATTCTGCAGTCCCCCATGGCAAGGGCTCGACAAAAAATCCGGCCACCAATGCTTCAGCCCAAATTAGCCTTTTCCTCATTTCATCCTCATTTGAGGTGTCTACAGTCTGAAAAAACTGTGTGATGTGGAAGAATTCGGCACATTAGAGGAATCGATGTGCTTGCGTGACTCAAGGTGACGCTTCACATCCACCATGGGAAATTGTGAAGTCGGACTCGCAAGTGGTACAGCGTGCACAATTTACACCTTTAGCGAAGGTCGTATGCAGGGGAATTTTTCCGAGTATTCTTTTCGGACTTTTGACCAAGTTTTTTTCTTTTTCACATCTTGTCCAGAACTTTCTGCTCCACACGTTTCGGCATTTTCGTAACTTCAAACTTCAAAAGGACGCCAACTTCGCTGAATGGTAAAGATGGTGAAACGAACTGCGCATGACCGGAAACGCTTCTTGAAGATTACTGGTTATACGCACGGCGCCGTGCGTGTCTGTACATAAGCCGATTTTTTTTTCGTCGTTTTTTTTTTTTTTTTTTTTTTTTTTTTTAAACTTTCATGCGTAATTTTTTGGCTAAATGCGTAAGGGCGTAAGATTCATCACTTGGGCGTAATAAATTACGCGAAATGCGTAATGGTTGGCAGGTCACCGGCGTGTCCCCTCGCTGACCTTTAGCGCCCCCGGCCACGCTGATCCCCAGGCTTTCTGACGAGTCCTGTCGACGTGGAGAAACAGAAAAGGAACAACACATGAACAGGTTCTCCATGCACTTGCCACCCTCATTGAAGAATGTCATGTCTGATATTTTAGGATACTGTTCCAGCTGACCAGGATCCAGATGAACTAGTAAGTCTACTCCACTAACAGACACATCGCAGAACTATGAACTTAGTATGTCTACTCCACTAACAGACACATCGCAGAACTACCTACTCAAAAATTGTCTGTGGTGTATTTTCTCGAATAAACAGGTGTCTTTAAAGGAACAAAAACCAAAACCAAACAGGTGCATTTCATTTTCATTATGGAGCAGTTTCAATCAATACTTCGATCTAATATCTTATCAGTTTAGTCACATTTGGTAATGTTATGTTTACTTGTCATATCATTATCAAGCAATGTCTGATGTCGAGTACAAAAACACAAACTTTGCTGGAGTTTTTGTTTGGCGTGATTTTCATTTGAGAGGTGTGTTGTCGTATTCTGTGTAAAATGATGCACAAAATACACCAAAAGCCTAAGATTAGGCAGGTCTGACCTCTGCCTAATGAGGGACACAATCATGCTTCCTTCTTCAGACAGATTCACATGGGCCAGTAACTATGTCAATGTCTGATACAGACTAGACCTTGGAGTGTACATTAACATTTTTGTACTTTGGTAGAGCATCATGCAGCCCTTGCTTCCACACCTGGAAACCAATACAGAAATCTTCACCCTCCTCAAAAAGGAGACCAAAAAAACTTTCGGAAGAAAGGGAATGGCCAAGAAGGGTTCTACGGTTGATTTCACCATTATGGTTGATGTGTGTGTGTCTTCTTTGTCCCTGAAACCTGCACCCATAGCTGACACAATCCATCTTTGACAGGACAGACCAAGTTTTTTGTAGAGGGGCTTCTCCCTTAGCTCAAGACTAAAAAGTCCTACCCTGTGAGCACAGGGGGATTGTTCACAGGGGTGTCCTTCCCCAGGGCTTGAGAGCTTACAGCGTGGCTCTTGATCGCATGATGCTCCTGACGTTGGACATAGAGAGTATTTCAGTGGAAATAAAACTGCCACCTGTTACCCTGCCCCATCCTGCTAGGAACATCGCCAGTTGGTCCGGGTCTGTTTCTTCGACCAGACAAGCCTGACTTGTATCACTGCTACCCTTCATATCTAGGGGGCATCCCCCTTTCTCCCCCACCTAAGACCCGCCTGGTTGAGGATGGTCGCTCCTGCTCCTGAGGTAAGCATTTCAATTTGACTATGTGCACACCATCCCCCCCATCCCCATCCCCACCCCGAGAGAAGCAATCAGTCTCCAGGCACTTGGTTGCGAATGTATTAGCTCATATATTTATCCCAGGTGACTGGTAGGGGTTCAGCAGGAAAAGGATCACGGCATCATTCATACAGAATGATCCACGACATCCTCTGACTCCATGCAAAACACTCAGTACCCTGGGCCTCCCCATGAGAGGGCATGTATCGACCAGTCAGCTGTGAAACCCTAGCAACAACTAGACACGACAGACCAGCACACTGACCTTGTTGACAGTGACCATCCTCTCTTTGCACACGTTGAGCAGGGGGCAGACTGGGGGGTCGCAGTCCAGGGAGAGGGTGCCATGCCGTGCCAGTTCCACAGAGGGTTGAGCGAATCAGGTCGGGGGTCTGGGGGCGACTGGTGCGGGCCACCACGAACTGCACCTTGTCTGGACACGTCTGCAACACACATGCACATAGTGTAGTGCATGGGGGTCATGGTGGCTCAGTATTTTCCGACAGATTGACAGGGACTGAAGGGGATATTATTGTGGAACAAAGAAACTGTGTAAATGTTTCGTATATATATATGTGTTCACGTGTGTGTGTGTGTGTGTGCGTGTGCATGTGTGCGCATGGCTGCATGCACGAGTGTGTACATGTGCGTGAGCTCACCTTCACGTGCATGTCTGACAATGAGTGCATGTGCTTTTGGTCTCCACATCTATGACGCCAATAACCTTACAGAATAATGATTTATCTCCATTAAAAATTCCTGTGTCCATTTCGAAGATGAATCACACACACACACACACACACACACACACAAAAACCAAGGGTGGGATGGAGAAACGACCAACACCCCTTTCTTCAAATCCAACCACCTATCCATTAAAAAAGGCAAAGCACAGTTCTAACGGCTGTCTGCCCACTGATGCTTCACCTTTCCAGACAGGCTTCCATGCAGCCAGCAACAACAAAAACACTGCTTCAAAATGTCCTCAGAGAGGAGAATGTTCTGGCAATACATCATGCGCTTTCTCCGCCTGCTTCTGTCAGCGCTGAATTTGCTAAAAAAAAGAAAAGAAAAAAAAAAAAAGACCAACATTCCACACTGTACATAGCCTGGTCATACACTCTGTTCATAACGTGTGCATTTTTATCCTCACAATACAGGCACACACACACAAAAAAGAAAAGATATCCTGGTCTGGATATTAATGGCACTAAGCAGTTAATGTCATCAGTAGGGGGCATAGTAGGTGGTGTCCTGCATATGTTGTATCAGAACAGGCGCCACTGAACACTGCCGAAGTGACTCGGCAGCAGTGCAGCGTCTCCTCCAGTGGGCCGTCTCTTGACAACTTGACATGGACTGCTCCCGGTGGATTGTCGGTGCCGGTGCTGTGGCTGTGGGATTGGAATGAGTGGCATGGGTGCACTGCCACCGAGGTGTCACGGAAGATGGGACAGCAAAAAAAAAAAAAAAATTTAATGGCCCTGCTCACAACTAGATACCATATCATCACTGTTATACACCCTCTCCCTGCCCTCCCTCACCATCTTCCCCCACCCCCCATCCCTCAATATCCGAATTTCTGATCACCACTTGAAGTAGTCTGCACAGTTCAAGACACTCAGGAGGACTGGGAGATTCATGTTTCTGACCAGCTATGAGAAAAAAAAAAAAAAAAAAAAAGGCCCATACAAATACAACAAAAGTGAACGGTACATACACGGATAACATCAGCTTCATCTGACAACGATGTTTACTTTCATACTGTCATCACTTCTCCCTGCACACAGCACTGACCTGAATGATGTGGGCCGCCTGTTCCTGAGAGCCGTATCTAACGTCGGTGGTGTTGATCTCCAGCACTCGGTCGTCAGGCTTCAGACGACCATCACACGCTGCTAGAGAACCTGGGAGCTGAAAAAACATACAATGTGCACAGATTAGGAAGTTTTGTACCACCCATACATACACACATAAATATAACACTCTTCTCTGGAGAATCAGGAATCTTTCATTCCAATACTTACACAAGTCTAACGACTAATTCTTCAAGCCACAAAATACATTGAATAAAAAGACACAAAATACATTGAATAATGTTTGAAATCAACTTATCACTTGCATAATTAAATTGAATAATGTTTAAAATCAACTTATCACTGGCATAATTAAATTGAATAATGTTTAAAAAATCAACTTATCACTTGCATAACTAAATTCCAGGCCCATTGAGAAAATAACCCCCCCCCCCCCCCCCCCCCCCCCCCATTCCTTTCCAAAGTGTTTTTAGCACAAAGCTTGAAACCCGCGAACGCTGCATCTCTAACCATTGTTTTTTGTGAACGCTGACCTTCTGCACTTTACCTTGACCAAACAGAGCTTCCTCCCATGCAAAACTTTTTAAGCCAATAATGAAAAGAAAGGCATGCGTGCACTTTATATATGGGCTGCTGGGCTAATTGAATATTGAAAATGATTTGGGAACACTGCTTACAAAAATATTCCATGACAGAATGCCCCACAGTAGCTATCTAAGAATTTGAAATAAAATTAACTATAATAATAATCAAAAGTTATCACACATAACCTATTTTTAAAAAAACAACAAAGAGAAAAACAAACCATGACACAAAAGAAGCTTACCAGTGTAAGAATGTAGACACCCGGTCCATTTCTGCCCACAAAGATGATGGCAAAAAAAATCAGTCACTCTCTCACTATTCTTTTTAAGAAACCCCTTTTGCCAACCCCCCCAAATCTCACTCTCTTTCTGTCATGCGTGCACCTCTGTACAGAGTAGATACACATACACACACACACACGCACGCACAGACACACACACACACACTTACTAATTCACCCTCTCTCTCTTATGCACTCTGTCATGCCCCTCTTCATCATAATACCATCTGTGAAGACAAAGTCTGAAACGAATATCTAACAATCTACAAATGGGTAAACCACCCATACAAAGTATATTTTTTCTGTTGATGTTATCATTTGGTCCCTTTATTCCTCCCAGCCTGTAACCATGGGTTAGAGCTGTGAGCCAGAAATGCTGTTGCAGTATTTTAAGTCAAACGTTGGAATACCTTCCAAGGAACTACAATATTTCACAACCTTCTTTGCTTTAACAGCTTCTTGGCTGAAATGTGTTTATCTCATGGCTTCCCTTAAAAAGATTTACATTTAAATGGCATTCATTTCTTTTCATTTTTCACTATGCAGAGGAACAGCAGCTGGTGGTGCTTTTCCTTTCTAGAAGTCTCTGGGTATATGATGAACATTTTATCTCTTCATTTCAGAATGGTACAGGACCGACCCTGGTGGTGCTTTTCCTTTCTGTAAGTCTCTGGGTATATGATGGACATTTGATCTCTTTTCATTTCAGAAAGGTACAGGACTGATGCCTGTTGGTGCTTTTAATTTCTGTAAGTCTCTGGGTATATGGCGGACATTTAATCTCTTTTCATTTCAGAAAGGTACAGGACCAATGCCCATTGGTGCTTTTAATTTCTGTAAACCTCTGGGTATACGGTGGACAGCCTTCGCCTTTTGCTTCTATGAGCAGAGGGCCAATGCCTGTTGGTGCCTGCCCCTTCACCTGAGTCTCCAGGTAGGGCCAGAACAGCTCAGTGGTAGAGCGTCAGACTCGTAATCTTGGGGTTGCGGGTTCGAATCTCCACTGGGCCGTTTCGGTACAGGGGGATTTTTTCCTTGGAGTTAACATTGGTTCTGACTCCATTTCCCATACAGTCCTTCAAATGAGACTATAACCAAGGTTCTGTGTGTGAACGCACGTGTAACATCTTGCATACACGTCAAATCCCATCACCAACTTTCGGAAGAGAAGGTCAGTTGGGCGTTGGTATGGATGACACGTTACGCATAGCATGCACCTTCCCCGAAAATGGAGCATGGCTGCCTTAATGGCGGGATAAAAAACGGTCATACACACAAAACTCCGCTACATTTGTTGGGTAGATGGGATTAATCCTTGCCTGTCTATACAGGGAGCGTCCGCAAGAGTATCAGCCTGCGTATGCAAAAAAACAAAAAAGGTCTCCAGGTACATTATGCAGGCTTTTTTTTTTTTTCAAATTTCACTGCACAGAGGATCAATGCCTGTGGTGCCTATCCATCCATTCAGTCTCTGGTTATCTGATGGTGTCTCCTCTTATCATTTCCTGGGACACTAATGCATGACGTCGTCTCAGAATACACAAAGGGCATGCTTGTATCTTTATCATTCCTTGATCGTTGACACTGTTTTCAGGATCTTACATCTGCATGTTTTAAGCACATACACACACACAAGGGTGTTCAGTCACAAGCAGATCTGGCATGCCTGTTGGCCAAGGGTTCGATTCTCGACACATCAAGCCCAGCCCCTGTGTGAACCAGCAACCTTCATCACTAGAGTCTGACTCACCCATGGTCACAACACTGTGTTATGGGGGGGGAAAAAAAAAGAAGTGATTTTCCAGGTCAGAAGAAGCTCACCTCTTGCCCACCAACTTGATTCCCAGCTGCCGACTCTTGTGCTTCATCAGGGTGATTTTGAGGATTTCTGCCCACACATTTCACACCCATCATCGTAAAACATACAGGTCAACATAACATCTACACCAAATGGTCATGCAGAGTACTGTTTTTACACACTCACAACACACACACACACACACACACACACTAATTATACACCCCCCCACCACACACACACACACACACACACACACACACACAAACCAACCAACCTACCAAATAAAAGAAACTCTACTTGATATCAATTGGACTAGGAGCATTTTAGTGCATCTCACATCAATAAGCCACGGCCTCAGCAAGATCTCTGCAGACTACAGATGGGATACTGATTGGCTCAAGTGGCGCTGGGACCTTAGACTGTCTTAAAACAGCACTTGGCACCAACAGTAACCACACAGACTGTCTTAAAACCACACTTGAAACCAACATTATCCCCACAGCAAATACAGAGACGGCATGTGGTCAACTTGAGGTACGACATGAATAATCAAACAATTAGCTGCTCTGTAGAGATTTAGCGAGAGAAAAACAATGTTCAGAAATTGATTTCCAGCTGTGAAACTGAAAATAAAGTTGAGATAGCTTACAAAACTTGCATGCCACAACAACACTTCCTGTCTGTCCACTCGCTCACATCTCTCTCCGATACACACATGGTATGGTAACTATCACACTTTCTCTCCTTTCACATAAACTGTGTGTGTGTGCTGTCTCCGACATGTAAAGTTTGTGCCACCCTCACCTTCCTTCTCAATGGGACGACTGTCCTCTGCCCTCTCCCTGTACACAGTCAGGCGACAGACAGGCAGGCAGTTGGTCAGGGCCTGGTACGCGTGGTAATGAGAGGCCTGCGTCAGGTCGTCCCCATTCACCTGCACACACACACACCCACACACACACACACACACACACACATGCACACACACACACACATGCACACACACATATATGCACGCATACACACAGATATGTACATACACAAACACATACACAAACACACAAACATACACACACACATACACAAACGCACACACACACACACACACACAAACACACACAAGCACACACACACATGCATACACACACATACATACAAATGCGCGCACACACATACACACAAACACACCAAATTTAACTACACAGGTCCAAGTCACATCCCCACTGACCTGCATACACACACAAACATATACATTGTCATGCAAGGTTAGGGTCAGGTCATCCCCATTAATTTATCTGTGTACGTGTACCTAGATACATACACATACCTACACTGGCATACCTGAAATTTGCATCAACAAATATGCAAACACGTCACACACACAACTTTTGCACAGGCATTCATGTGGGGGAATAAGACAATGACATTATCACTCGCATGAATACACCCTGAATCGTTTCTTACACATTGCACAGATGCTCATTTGCACATCAGTCGAGACAAACTTACATACACATATACCAATTTCCTGCCTCAACAAATATCAAACCGAACCCCAAAGCTACCACAAACAACAACAGCAGCATGGGTACATGGGGTAGTACCCCAAAATCCCTGTCCTTAAAAAATCTGTCAGGGCTATCACCCATATTTACAGATATGATCTACCTGAACATGGACACGAGTAATGACGTTTCTTCTGTCGTATTCTTTTCTTCAGTTCCAAAAATCCTGTCCTTAGACTCTGTCAGGGCAATCAAACAACAGCAGCGTGGGTGCATGGGGCTACCAAGAAACCCTCTGTCCTTAAGTTTGTCAGGGCTATCACCAATGTTCACAGATACTTCTCCTTCTTTGTTCACTCAGACAGGAACCCCAGAGGCACTGAGGAAGGCTGCTGTATGGTGGAGGCCCTCCAGTGATCCACAGAGCTTTTTCCTCGTCGGTGTGTTGGCAGGCCAGGTCTCTGCCCTTAGCTTTTCCTGTGTGGGGCAGTGCTGCAGGAAGTGTTCCACTGTCATTGGGGCTGTACCTCATGGGCAACTCGAAGACTCACCAATGTGGAATTTTAAGAACATGTGATGTCTCAGTCTGGAGTGCCTTGTCCTCAGTCTGTTTACAGATACGATCTATGTGAACATGGACAAAAGTAACAACGTTTCTTCTGTCCAATCCTTTTCTCCAGGCCCATGCCATGTCTGCCTGCAGGCTTTTGGCCACACCCCATGAACCCTGCCTGACAGTGTCTGCCATGTTCTGCATGGACACATCAGACCTGTTTACCCTGTAACGGCCAGTGGTGTATTCCTCAACTGAAATAACATATTTTCCTAAAAAAAAAAACATGTGTGTACACATCTACCAAATTTGTGAATTTTTGTAAAAGCAGGAGGCCCCTCCTGTTGTTCCAACATCCCCCTGACGGTGAGTCTGTGTGCATGATGTGTGAGTTGTTACTCTTCAGTTGTAGTGCTCAAACAAAATGGTTTATACACTGCAACTGCCACTACCGCTCAAGAACTCGTCTTGAGATTTTTTTTTGATGTATTTTTTTGGATTTGTTGCTTTCATCGTTTTTTTTCACCAAACATGTACACAATACGGAGAAGAATGGGTAAAGAGGTCTGAGACACGCGCCGCCCGTCCAACAGACCTCCAGTATCTGGTCCCCGGGCTTCAGGCGCGTCCATCCCTGGCCACCGCCCCGTCAGAGAAGATCTCCTGGATCACCGTGCATATCTGCCCACAGAAAACACCAACCAACTCCAGCCTCTGCACCTGGTACAGATCAGTCCTACGCCGATAAACATCAAACTCACTTGAACACAGACACGATCTGTATTGTTTATATGAAACACCCAGTAGTTGATACAAAGCAGTCTTATTCCGATAAACATCAAAATCGCTCGGGCAAAAAACAAAATCTAAATTGTATGTATGAAACATCAGTAGTTTCAAAGTGAGACGACTGCAGATGGAAACTGAAAGAAACTTCAAAGAAAAATTACTTTTCCACTGAACAAAAGAGAAACAAATTACAAGACAAAACACAACGCGTTTCAACCTCTTCAGTCTTCTTCAAGCAAGACAAAACAACACACACAAGAAATTCAGTGATCGTGTGTTCCTCGTTTTCTTTGTCTTGAATGTTGTTTGTCTTGCCTGAAGATGACCAAAGGGGTCGAAACGCTTTGTGTTTTGTCTAGTAATTTGTTTGTCTCTTTTGTTCAGTGGCACAGTAATTTTCCTTTTAAGTTTGAAATGTTAGTAGCTAGTTTGTAGCCCATACTCACACACATCAATTCATCAGCAAGAAAATGAGAAAATTTGTACTGTATACATGTGCAAAGAGGGGGATTTTCCTCACACAAATGAAAACTGTGATCAATGACAAAGCTGGTTAGTTGAAAACCAAAGTTGATCTGAAGACTCTTTGTATCAACCATGCTATTTCTTGTTCTCTTGGTAATACATCTATCATTTATGAACCCGACTCTTGTGTGCATTAAAATATGCTGCATGTGCACTTAACCATTTCTATAAATGTGAAAACATATAAATATCTTAGAGAGAGAACTACACTGTGTATGCCTTATGTTTAAAGTTGCATTACCCAGATAAGGATGCTACTTTCCCGGTTCAGGACTGTGTGCAATATTAGCACACATCAGACTGTGACAAAAGGTGATTGGCCCAGTAGTGTGCATTTTATATGGACAAAATAAAGACCGTTTGCAAAAAACCCCTGTATAATTGGTTTCATGATATACTGAAACTATAACATGAATGATCTGGTGACACTAGTCTCCAAAATCATGACGATTTGTGCTTCATCAAAGCAACCAAAAATTGCCATTTTGCAATGTGACCTTTCATCTGCACTGTAGCAAAAAGTATTAAATCAAAGTTCTGTGAAACTTTGTGATGGAAGGGAAGGTTGATTGCAGATCCCTTTTTTTTATAAAAAGAAATTGGAAATTACCTCTGAAAACAAACAGTTGTTTTTTTTTCCTTTTAAGAAACTACACAGGTCGATGAGGACACATAATGTCCTCGACAGCCCAGCAACGTGGAGTCACTTTTCATCTTAGTCTGCTGATCTGATCATTATACTACGTATTTGGACATTATATTTTTCTTCGTTTTGCAGGTTAAAACTAAAAATTTCATGCAAGCATAAAACCCATGTCCATTTGTCCCAATGGACTAATTATCAATAATTCTGCAGAATTAAAAATACTGATACCATTTGAAGGTTTTCCACAGCCTTTTGCAATTATGATACACAGAAATTGAAAATGCTGCTCAGATGGCGGCGAGAAACATCCCAGAATGTAAGTTTGATGACCTATGGTTTGCAAGTGTTATGAATGACTAAAGTGGATTGAGAATGTCCTGATCAACACATGTGTTACGCCATTTCATTTTAACCACATATCCTGGCCATAAGATTCACACTAATTAACATACTAACAAGAATAAAAGATACGAGGAGCATATGTCTGTTCCAGCAGTTTGAATATTGGGATTTTTTTTAATCAGGACATGAATCACAGTAAAGTCACATCTCTTTCAGACCCCCACCGACCCTGTCCTGTGTGACATTGACCTGGCAGAACCAGGGCTCTGGTCACCAGAATACGTCACTTCTGGATCAAGACTGGTCAGAATCTATCAGCCTTGTGCTGATGAGGGCCACTCACTGTCCCCCCCCTCCAAATTCACTAAACATTGCAGACTGCAAGCTGGGAGTTTCGGGTCAGGACTGGCTGATTTGTGGCATCATTTGTGAAACAGAATTTCTCTGTAATCTAATTGTAAAATTTTTATTCGTAGTCAATGCTGAGGAATAAAAAAGGCCAGTTTTATGTGTACTTACTGCTTGGTGTGGTTTTTGTTTTTTCATTTTTCAAGTAGAGTAACATTGTATGTGTCTTGCAGGGGACATAGGGTAGGGCCTGACAACAGGACAAAATACAGCTAGCTATCTGTTTCATTTTATCGTGGCTTTCACAACATCATATGCCACAGTAATTGTAAAAAACAGAAAGGAAGATCTGGTGACAGCTGGGGTGTTTTGATCTGGTCATGGCCTTTGTCCTGAATGTCACATACACATTCTTAAGCTTGCAATGAACATAATTCCAAAATTATTCTGTGAACTATCTTTTCATGAGTATTTCTATACTTCATACAATAAGCTTTCAAAACAAAACAACGAAAAAAAAAAGACAGAAACTTGTCTTGAAGAATGTGTTCAGTTGTTCATTAGAATTCCCTTCTTTTTTGCCCACAACCTTTCATTACTGTCTCATATATGTCCATTAACAGCCCATTAATTAAACAACAACAACAACAACAACAAAAACACAATTAAAGACAAAACAACCTCCTCTGTTTGATTATCATCCAAACCATCTTTCGCTGCAGAAACACACACACACAAACAGAGACATGAGGTCAAGGACAGCCACTGACCAATGGGGTGTCAGCACCGCCCACTATACTGATGTTGAGCTGGTCTTCCTCCCCCCTCTGGATCTCTATGGTGGACACCTCCCCTTCCGACACCGGGTTCTTTCCTGCAACACCCAGCATTCACATCATGCCCAGCCACACACGACACTCTCACTGATCTTTACTTCACGACGTTCATGGCTTAAATACACTGTCGATGCAACACGAGGTGGACTTCAAAGCATGAGGACGTTGCAGCTAGACATTAGGGTCAGGCATCAACCGGACAAAATATTCATTGAGGTCAGTTTCCAGCAATATCCCATTCTGAAACAATTGTGGGGTTATGTGAATGTGTGTGTGTGTGTGTGTGTGTGTGTGTGTGTGTGTGTGTGTTTTTCTCTGTGTGTGTGTGTGTGTGTGTGTGTGTGTGTGTGTGTGTGTGTGTGTGTGTGTGTGTATAATAGAGGGGAGGGGTGTGTGTGTGTGAGAGAGAGAGAGAGAGAGAGAGAGAGAGAGAGAGAGAGAGAGAGAGAGAGAGAGAGAAACCATTTCAAAACTACTGTGGTTATGTGCGTATGTATGAGAAACCATCTCAAAACTAATGTGGCTTGAAAAATTGTTGTGTGTGCATGCATCTCTGTGTGTGTGTGTGTGTGTGTGTGTGTGTGTGTGTGTGTGTGTATGCATGTGTGTGCGTGTGTTGTGTTGTGTGTGTGTGTGTGTGTGTGTGTGTGTGTGTGTGTGTGTGTGTGTGTGTGTGTGTGTGTGTGTGTGTGAGTGAGTGTGTGGATGTCTGTGTATCTGTGTGTGTGTCTGTGTGTGTGTGTGTGTGTGTGTGAAAGACACAGAGAGAGCCAACTATAAAGACAGCAATTTCTCTGAAAAAAAAAGACAGAGACAGAACATAAAAGGCTGCAGACAGCATGTTGTCAACAACAGAGACAGACAAGACAGACAGACAGGGATGGAGAGAGAGAAAAAGAGAGAGACAGAGAGAGTCTGAGATAGACAGAGGGAGGGAACAAGAGAAGGATGGAGGACAGCAGAGACAGAGAGCAAGGGAACCAGACACGATCTACACACTCTCTGGAAGCTACAGACCATGTTTTTCTCCAAATGCAGCATCTTGGAAACATTTTGATATGCTCTGTGCCAGGCTAACAGCACATATTGTTTACAATTTGGAAACTGCTGCTCTCTACACTCTGAGTGAATCATGCCTGTCAACAGCCAAAGTCCCCAGGCACAGCATAATGCTTCCTACAGCGGGAAGTGACATTACACCACCTCCTGTTTGCACTGCCGCTTATTCATTACCATTGTACTCTAATCAGGAAGGGAGTACCCTCTCTCTCTCTCTCTCTCTCTTCAGAATGCATTGCAAACTCACAATCATGAGTACAAACATACTTTGTACTTTCCTACTTCCCTGTATGACATACAACTATGAGTCAACCTGGACAAGGAGCGCTTTTTGGAAAAGTGATTTCAGGCAAGAGCAGACAAGACTGTTTCATACAGACTGTAAATTCCCATCTCAATAGTCAGTCATACTGCTTTTCTCAATGCTCAGGCTCAACAATGCATGCCATGGCTTTGTATGCTAACTAAAACTACCCCCCCCCCCCCCCCATCAACTGTTAGTATAATGCAGAAGTCAAATAACATTTCATTGACGTTACAAGTGCAAATACTAATTCTCCGTGCTGCTGAATCATGGAGTTTGATGGGCACATCTTCAGCAGCATAAAACGCACAAAGTTTATCTTCATTAAAGAAATGTCTTGGAGTTAGCTATGAACAAACCAAATGGCTTCGCATACCGCTAAACAGGTTAAAGTTTGTCGCATTAGACGCTGGTTAACTCTTTCATTCCTACTTTTCTATGAACCTATTACTTCCTCTTGTTCCGACATTCTTATCATATGAGTATTCCTTCATTCCTGGATTTAGAGAAAAAAAGAAGTGTAAAAAGTGAGAACTGCCACGTATACAGTAGCAAACCGGCCAGAATACAGTGGCGACTACTTTCCCACGCTGCAGGGGCCGTCTGGCATTATAAACACTGCCCCACAAGCCACCCAGTCATGACGTGTATCAATGACGCAACTCGCGCAAAGTTCAAGGCGCTTACTGCGAGAACCGATTTTCCGGGCTGCAGGAAGGAAGGGGGATTTGTGCTGCCCGGTTTTCCAGGCTGCAGGAAGGAAGGGTATGACTTCTGCAAACCAGAAAAACCGGGTCGTAGGGATGAAAGAGTTTAACTTAACAAAGATGAAAAACCATAGATTACCTATACAGTATGAAGTTAAAAGAAACATATGGCACACTTGGCAGTGGATCACATTACACTGGGCTGAATAATTGGCACCAAGATCCTTACAATGTGCTCAATGATCATTGATTTTCAAGTTTCTATCGATCCAATACCATTCCGCAGTCCGACTCTTACAGTAATTCAACCAGTTCTTCATGCATGGGACGAGAGCCAGTCTACGTGTTGCCATGGTTTTCAAGTGTGAAGGACTGAACAAGAGTGGCGATCGCGACTGGACTGCATCCATTTATCCACTAAAGAGGCCCAGGCTTCACTTCATCCTCCCTTTGTGATGTGATCGCATTGATATCAAACCCTTCCTTATTCCCATGTTCTGCTACAGTTACTTAGTCGAACGCATGCTTGAACTCAGGTACAAATTCCATCTCTATTATGGAGTACAACTGACCTGTACAATTGTTATGACAATAAAGTATTTCTCCGCTTAACCAATCAAAATATGTGCTTCTCACACACTGAAGTACACCTAAACCCTTTCCCCTAATGTGGCATGAGGAGAAATCAAGTACTCAACAGATGCAAGCTACATTTAGTAGTAGTCAACAATGTCATGTGATCAATTAACAATGGGACTCCCGCTTTGCCGCTCAGTCTAGGGGAAGCAATCCTGAGCTTCATCGGGGAACAGCACTGCTGGGATTAAAGAAACCCTGCATTTATTTACCCACACATTTTGTTTGTTACTGCTGTTATTTTCTCTTCCACTTCTTAATAACAGACCTGTTTACCCCAAATTCAAGCACCTGTAGTATCTCAGACAAAAACCTGTTATTTGAAAAAAAATCCATATCTTCATACTCGCAATACTTTTGAAGATTTAGAAGAGCTGGCCGTTGGCATGCAAGACTGCTTTGTCGCCATCTTTGACAAGGTAACAGACGCAAGGCACGTGGGAAAATATCTTCTTACTGCTTTTGACCCGAAACGGTAGCAGACAAAACTTCGTGTTTAGTTTGCGTTTCTTTGATTTTTTTTCCTATAAATTTTTTTTTTTGGGGGGGGGGGGGGGCGTAATTCCCACAATTTCGATTTTTTTTTTCTCTGTAAAAATTACGGCAAAATCATAAGGGTAAACATAAAGATCTCCAGCTTCAATTGACAGACCAGCTGGCTCTCCAGTTTGAAACCCCTGGCCACTTACCACACTTGTAAATGACCTGTACAGAACTCAAAAACCCCAAACAGGTGGGCTCACCTGACGCCTGATCGCGGAAGGCACATTCCCACAGGTGCGACTGAAGAGCGCTGCGAGGTCCTTGAAAGGCACAACCCAGCGTGGACTTGATGCAGCGTGTGATGGCGCCGCGGCACCTAGCACACAGCAAAACAACGCAGCTCACTGGACCAGTCGACTGGCTTGTCTGGTGGGCTTGTCAGTTTGTTCATGAACACACAGCTAAAGTGAAACACTCATTGGAGGTAATGAAACATAGGAGTTACACATGGGAGAGAGCTGTAACTGGGTAAATCTATTACAAAGAGACAAATGATATCATAAATGGGAGTTTTAATCAAGTCAATCTGTTCCAAAAACTACAAATGGAGTCCTAAATTGGAGGATTTTACCAGGTCTCTCTAATAAAAGGGAACAAACAGGGTCCTCAATCAAGAGTGTTGACCAATCTGTTTCAAAAACAAATGGGACCCTCGATATGAGTTTTAACAGGACCAACCAGTTACCATAGAATAAAGGGGTCCACAATGAAAGTTTTAACAAAGCCACTCTGCTACAAAGGGATAAACATGATCCTGAAAGAGAGATTTAACCTGGCTAGTCTGTTAAACAAAAAAAAAAAAAGAAAAAAAGAGGTCCTAGATGGGAGAGAATGTTAACAAGGCACTCTGTTACAAAAAGACCACTAGGGTCCTGAACGGGAGCTGTAACCAGATCAAACTGTTACAAAAAGACCACTAGGGTCCTGAACGGGAGCTGTAACCAGATCAAACTGTTACAAAAAAAAGACAACTGGAGTAAAACAAGCCAATTTTGACCAGGTCAGCTTATATAAGAAAGACTGCAAATGGGGTTCTTAAGTAGTAGAGAGTTTTAACCAAGGCAATCTGTTCCACAGAAACAAAATGAGATCCTAAACAAGAGTTTAAACCAAGGCAATCTGTTCCACAGAAACAAAATGAGATCCTAACACAGAGTTTAAACCAAGGCAATCTGTTCCACAGAAACAAAATGAGATCCTAACAAGAGTTTAAACCAAGGCAATCTGTTACAAAGAGACACATGAATGAAGTCCTCAACAAAAGAAAGTTTTAATCGGGCCAATCTGCTCTAGAGAACAGTGGGGTCGGAAACTGGAGTTTCCACCGGATCAATCTGTCACACACAGAGACAATGGTGTCCTGAATGAAAGGCAGTTTTAACCAGGTCAGTATGCTACAGGGAACGTACTGCTGCCTGGAAATACAACTGCCGTAACTCAAATTTTGTGTGTGCATTTTTTGAGATTTTTGTATATACATAAGAGCAGGCCATGGGGTATAACGTTGCCAGGTCCCAATCACATTATCCTAGAAAAAAACATGCTGTAATCAATAAACTTGTACCATAACTCAGCTTGCAGTATATCTTGCTGGGATAAACAATCAGTTCATTCATCTCCTGTAAAATTTGATCTTCAGACTTATGGCAGCTGTATTTCCGGGCAGCGATGTGGGGTCCTACAGGAAGGAGCTTAACCAGATCCTAAGTCTGTTACAAAGAGACAAACCTCAAAAGGAGTTTTAACCTAGTCCAAGAGACAAACGGGGTTCCAAAGGGAAGAAAGTTTTTAACCAGGTCAGTATGTTACAAAGAAACAAAGTCCTAAATGGGAGTTTCAACCTGGTCAATATGTAACGAAAGGACAAAGACGATCCTATCTGGGACAGTTTTGACCTGGTCGTTCTCTTACAAAGAATATCAATGAGAGTCCTAAACGGGAGTTTTAACCAGGTCGGTCTGTTACAGAGAAACAAAGTCCTAAACAGGAGTTTTTTAAACCAGGTCAGTCTGTTAAAGAGAAACAAAGTCCTAAACAGGAGTTTTAACCCAGTCAGTCTGTTACAGAAAGCCAAAAACTTAAACAGGAGTTTTAACCAGGTCAGTCTGTTACAGAGAAACAAAGTCCTAAACAGGAGTTTAAACCAGATCAGTCTGTTACAGAGAAACAAAGTCCTAGGTGGGAGTTTTAACCAGGTCAGTCTGTTACAAAGTCCTAGATGGGAGTCTTCACCAGGTCGGCCTGTTACACAGAAACAAAGTCCTAGATGGGAGTTTTAACTAGGTCAGTCAGTTACAGAGAAACAGAGTCCTAAAAGGAGTTTCACCAGGTCGGTCCGTTACTCAGAAACAAGGTCAAACAACAAAGCCCGCCCACCTGTGCAGTAGATGGGACTCCAGCTCACAGCGTGGCACACCTCCTCACAGTAGTCCACATTGGGGCACACCACCAGCAGTTTGTCCAGCAGCCTGCAACAACCACAACATCCAGCACTCACAGTACTCCTGTCTTCAAACATTTCACATCAGCTTCATGCAAAATGCCACCATTTCTGCGGTGAAGAGTTTATATATACATGTTTTCATAACAAATACCATGATTTCTGCTGTGCAAAATACCACGATTTCTGCTGTGAAAATACCATGATTCCTGCTGTGCAAATACCACCATTTCTGTTGTGCAAATACCACCATTTCTGCTGTGAAAATACTACCATTTCTGCTGTGCAAATACCATGATTTCTGCTGTGCAAATACTACGATACCTGCTGTGCAAATACCACAATTTCTGCTATGGAGACAATACGCCCAAATATTGAAAGGTGAAGAGTTTATACATGTTTTCACAACAAATACCACCATTTCTGCTGTGGAGACAACATGCCCAAATATCGAAAGGTGAAGAGTTTACATACATGTCTTCATAACAAATACCACGATCTCTGCTGTGGAGAATATACACCCAAATATCGAAAGGTGAAGAGTTTGTATATATGTTTTCATAACAAACACCATGATTTCTGCTGTGGAGAAATATACACCCAGATACTCAAGGATGAAGAGTTTGTACATATTTTCATCTTAACATTTTCCTTTGTATTGGTGTACCCATCTTTGCCCAGTCATCTTCATAAATAACTGAACACTTGTTATACTGAACATTTTCTTTCTTTCTTTTTCTGCTTGTCACAGACCTTGAAGACTGACATCAAATGCAGCTTAGCTGAAAACAAGCCAGCCATACAAACTATACTACAAACGAGTCCAAAGCAATGCTGAATGAGTATATGATATACACCAGATTTGGCCAACACTGTGGTTATGCACATGGACTGGCCTCACACTCAGCCACTGCCTGAGAGCTGTCTGAGAATTGGGAGGAGTGGAGGAAGCTGGTTGCAAAGTCTTGTATGGTGCCCCAATGGTCTTCAAGACTTTGGGACAGGTGACAGGTGATATGTGAGAGGTTATGTAAACGTCAAAGCATGGTTCTAATGCTGCTTTTCTAATAAAACGGAAACGGAATTTTTTTTTTTTGAATTACTTATTGAACCAGTATTTCTTAACAGCAACTTTAAGTAGGAAGAAAATTTTGTCACACAAAATGGATTCAAACCGGTGTTCACTGTTTCCCACACTTTCTGAATGATAATGGACCGTTTCTAACATACAAAGAATTCATGAGATATGACTTAAATGTGGACTTCATTATTTACACTGGCTGTGCAAGATCTACTGAAAATTTCGTAAGGAAATGCAGCACCGAAAACAAAGATAATCATCCCAACTCAAAACAAAACAAACAAAACAAATCATTGATATTCTTACTGCTAGCAATACAGATCCAAAATGTTTGAAACGGAATGAAACACTTAACACTACGACCTATGCATCATACACAAATGAACTCCTGGTAAATTCAATGTAGACCACAACTGCCTGCCTAACCCAGCAACTTAACTCACATGGTAGTTGTCTATTCTTTTCTTTTTGCTCGTTTTTGTTTCTTGTTACTCTTGTTGTTTTGGGTCTATTGTCACACATGGCATTTTACGAATACAACTTCTTTCAGGCGTGAGAATCCAAGATGGCTTTCAGGCAATACCCAGAGGTGGGAAAACAATGTTGTTGCTTTTTTTCTTGGGGGGTGGGGGGTGGGTGGGGGGGGGTGGGGGGGGGGGGGGGGGGGGGGGGGTGGAACAGTCACAACAGTGGGACAGTATTGACCCTGGGATGTGATCGGTAAACGACCGACTATGCCCTCAAGGTAAAATCAATGGGCCGGACAGCAGGGTGAATCGGTCCCCAGCCATTGCTTATTGATGATCCCCCTGCTCAGCTAGCCTGCACTGTGCGCCTTTCACAACACACCCCGCATGAAGGGGCAGAGGATACGTGATCTCCTCTCCCACTTCCCATCCTTCGCCTTGGCTTGAGTCCTGGTCATTCACTGGTCCAGGTCACTAGTATGCACCTCCTGACAACACATTCACTGTGCGCTGCCAGAGAACTGTTCTGCGGGCTGGACCGCCCTTACCAGTCACCACCTATACCATACCAGTCCTTTGAGTGGGTACTTGTTGGGAAAGAAAGAAAAAAACAAAGATAGGAAAAAAAAAAGAGAATGGAGGCCCTTCCTTTCAAAAAAAAAGATTTTTTTTTCATGTGGGGGAAAAAAAGGAGGTTAGAGGCCCAGCCCCCCCCCCCCCCCCCCCCCCCCCCCCCCCCCAACAAATGAAAAAAAAGGAACATGAATAGAACATGGGACAAGGCCAACCTAAAACTACAGGTCAATGACCGCAGTAGTCATCCACCATTCACTGATCATGGTCCCTCTCTCTCTCACTCTCTCTCTCTCTCACACACACACACACACACACACACAGAGATACACACACACACACACTCACACATGCACACACACACAAACACACACACACACACACACACACAGATGTACACACACACACACACACACACAGTCTTCTTGAGCTCAGCTCTCCTGTGCCCCATATCATCACGTTTGTCCAACCACAGACTGGAGGATGAGGCAAAAGAAAGGAAACTCACTAACACTCCCCCCCCCCCCCCCCCCCCCCAAAAAAAAAAAAAGCAGCCAAGTAAAGATGAGGAAGGAAGGTGGGGCAGGGGATGAGAAGGAAATAAGGGAGGGGTGGGGTGGGGGTGGAGAACTGAGGGAACCAGAGATCAAGGCGAAGAGAGAGAGAGAGAGAGGGGGGGGGGGGGGGGGGGGGGGGGGGGGGGTTGGGGGGAGGGGGTAGGGGGAGAGGGGAGGGCAGTGAAGTCCTGGGGTAGTCAGTCAAACCAGACAGGGACAGAAGAAGAAGTGGAGTGTGTGGGTGTGAAAAAGCCACACCAATCTACTGTTGAAGCAGTGACCTCCCTCCCTACCCTCCTCCCCAGCCCCCCCCCCCCCCCCCCCCCACTTCCTTTTCCCACCCCCCTCCTTCCCCTCCCCCACCATAAGGACCAGTTTCCATGTCTGGCAATGGGTTCTGTCAAACTCTGGCTCCCCCCCCCCCCCTCTCTCTCCCCCTCTCCAACCCTCACCACCCCCCACCCCACCCCAACCACCACTCCAAAGTGTCTGCCTCACTGTGTGTGTATTGATCAGTGAGAGTGCTACCATTCACCAATTTGGTCCTGCTGCCGCCACCATCCCACCCACCATGGCTGCTCCTCGTGTTATACCCTTCCCACAAGTCTTGTCTGCTTCACTCTCCACCCTCCCCCCCCCCCCACCTTTCCCCCCCTCTTCAACCCCTTTTCTTCTTCCCCCCCCCCCCCCCCCCCCCCCTTAAAAAAAAAAGAGAAGCAGCAGTAGGACAAGACAGATTCAACCAGAGACATCATGGTCTCCCTAGCTTGTGGGTGTGACTGACTGTGGGAAGTAAAGTGTTGTCTTCTGGTGGTGTGTGTGTGTGTGTGTGTTCACTGTTGATGGATGTGACCTGTTGTTGCTTTTTCTTTCTTTCTTCTTCTTTCTTTTTTTTTTTTTTTTTTTTTTCTTTTTTTGTTTTTTTTTTTGACATATGGCATTCCGTATACATGTCACAAGCACAATCAATCTTCTATTCGTATTCCCCCCCCCCCCCTATACAATTAGTCAAACTTCATTTATTTGTCTATATTTTTTGTTTAATTGATCTCCTTACTAATTTATGCATTAAAGAACTTTTTTTTTTTTTTTTGCAATATGGTAGAACATCAATGCCTAAAAAAAGCAACCAAAGCACTAAGAAGAAAAATCATACCTTCAAAATTCTATTTGTCTTAACTACAAATTCTGTATTTTTGTGATGATGTCTTGTTTCAATCGTAAACAGTCTTCTGCATTCAAGTGTGTTAACTGCAGGAGTCAAGGATCTGTGTGTTAGATAAACATTTCCCCTGAAGATGGAGTATGGCTGGATAAAAAAAATGCTCATACACACAAAACTCCACTGCCTGTCTATACAGCCAGTGTCTGCAGGACTATCAGCCTGCGTACGCAGAAAGAAAGAAAGAAAAAAAAAGATAAATGATAGTGTAACAATACAATACTTTGGTAAGAAAAAAAAATCTCCTGCACATTTTGATCAGCTGTGTTATTCATGTCCTCTTAACTTAATTCCTTCTTTTCCTTCCTTCCTTCCCTCATTCCATGCAAACAATCGAACAATCTCTATATATACCTCAAACCTACATGAAGCTGTGCTGACGATCATGTACAGGAAATGTACACAGATAAAAGAAAAGAAAAAAAATCACATGAAAACAAAGTT
>JADBJO010000959.1:0-7500 GCA_016801955.1 Conus betulinus | reverse complement strand
CAGGAGACCGGTGTGCACACCGTCAGACTACATCACAGTCAGCCACAAAAAAAAAATCACACTGTTCCAGAGTCAGCCTCTTCACACGGTGATCTGTTGGTTTAGTCCCAGGTGATCCATACCGCACTTTGCCAACTCACTGCAAGAACCTTCAGAGGTCATGTGAACCAGATTGGCCAGCTGCAGGGTCACCTTCATGTGGTGATCTGTTGGTTTAGTCCCAGGTGATCCATACTGCACTTTGCCAAACTCACAGCAAGAACCTTCAGAGGTCATGTGAACCAGATAGGCCAGCTGCAGGGTCACCTTCACGTGGTGATCTGACGGTTCAGTCTGATGTGATCCATACGGCACTTTACCAAACTCACAGCAGAACCTTCAGAGGTCATGTGAACCAGATAGGCCAACTGCAGGGTCACCTTCACATGGTGATCTGACGGTTCAGTCTGATGTGATCCACACTGCACTTTGCCAAACTCCAGCGAGAACCTTTGGAGATCCTATGAACCTGATAGGCCGGCTATGTACACCTCCTACATTTTCTAGTTCCCAGAGATATTCCAGTTCCCAGAGATGACAAACATTTCAAAATGAAAGACAAACTGCTGGTACAGGTGAAAAAAAAAAGCAACTAACAAATACTAAGAAATGCCCTTAAACTGCAGACAATCTACTTCCACAAGGACTCTTCTCTTCTACAAATGGGTTTTCATGAACACAGAGAGAACAAATATTTCTCATGACTGCTGCTCAAGACAGCGTGATACTGTTAGTCTGTATCAGCCACAATGACAACACATCAGAACCCACCTGTGCAAGCATGCCTGCATGTGTGCATGTGTGTGTGTCTCATTTTCCGTTCCACCTCAGTGGCACTATCCCCACATCGCCCATTCCAGCTCACCGTCTAAAGCCACATGCTGGGTTTTTTGGTCTACAAACGCCCCAGCACTGGCAATCTATGAGTAGCAGTCATCAGTGCTGGATTGTTATGTGGCTACCCAACAGAGGAGACACTGCATTGCAGCTAACTCACTTCAGAGGTATTTAGTGATGCTTGTTTTGAGCCAGGATGTTCAGGACACCCCCTACTAAGCCCTCTCTACTTGGTCACAAAGCCAGCATGAATGATTGTCCACTCTCCTACAGGAGCCACTACATTCATCCAACAATCCTACCCATGAACTCTACGACACCCACAACCTTGACATAAAATCCAGTAAGAGCATAGATGCACCGGAGAAATCACAACTTAGGCCACAATGGCAGCAGGACATGAAGGGCCACAGAATTTGAGACTTTAATGCTGATTGATGAGGATAAGTGTGAAGAAGAACGATGCTATGGAGCTCAAGTCCAGTCCTACAGTGCACGACAGGGCTCTACTATATGCTTACTTCCATAATCATGTCAGACATCACAATGACACATGTCCGACATCAAGATGACACACATCAGACATCACAATGACACATGTCCGACATCAAGATGACACACATCAGACATCACAATGACACATGTCCGACATCAAGATGACACACATCAGACATCACAATGACACATGTCCGACATCAAGATGACACACATCAGACATCACAATGACACATGTCCGACATCAAGATGACACACATCAGACATCAAGATGACACACATCAGACATCAAGATGACACATGTCCGACATCATGAAGACACATGTCAGATATCAGGACGAGACATGTGACCTTCACTGATGCCTCCTCGACAGTGTTTAAACCACCCACGTAAGGACCCCAAAACCAAACAACTCAGAGATTCACTCTCTGCTCTGTCCAATTTGGCCACAAGGCCGAACACAACACTCCAGTGGATCCGACATCTGTTGGGAGTCTCTTGGACAAGCGACAGCTGACAGACTAGCAAGGGAAGGAGCGCACCCCAAATCAGGACCACACTCTGAAGTCTCACATGATGAAGAGAAAACCCTCATCAACGGTCTCTTCTCTGGAAACCAATGACGCCAGTGACACCCCCACTCTGACCAGCGTAACAGCCACCACCATCTTTAACACAGCTGACGTGGTCAAAGCTGTGGACAAGCTGGCCCAGTCCTTTCAGCAGCTTTTTCTTCTTCATCCTCAAAACACACCACATTAACATACTGCTGGTACGTGGATATTTTCGTTTTTTGCAAATTTCGTCTTTTTTTTTTTTTTTTCTTTCTTTTTGTAATTCTTCGTATCTTTGAAATATGGATTATTGTATATCATCAGACACTAATGGTGATCTTTCGGGGGCTTTTTTTTTTTTTGTTTTTTAAGTTATTCTGTTTCGAACTGATTCTGTCATCAACTACACGCATGCTCTGTATCTTTGAATGGGGATTATTGTGTATCATCAGACACTGAAGGTGATCTTTCACAGGCTTTTCTTTTTCTTGTTCTGTTTTTGAACTGACTCTGTCCTCGACGACACGCACACTGTCCTGCGACCTTTCCCACCACAATTAATTCTGAACACTGATGACAAGTTCATCTGAGATCACTGTCAAAATCTTTCTGCACGCTTTACTGATTTTTTTTCTCTCCTTCTTCATCTTATCAGTCCTCAACCTACCTACCAACTACACTACAGGTCTCAGCAGAAACTGGTATGCTCTGACTTGCAAAGAAACCATGGGACGACACCCACCCTGGTCAGGTCAATGAGAGAGGGCGGGGTTAGGGGAAAACAGGATGACATGTGGTGGTAGATGGCCTTGGTGGGAGGGGGGAGGGTGATTCAGGCCTGTCATACTGACCATTCTCTGACCTCCCTGAGCAGAGACCCACAGCCAGCTCATTACTACCTGACCCTCTGACTTCATCCACGTCCATCCGGAGCCTCATCTCAGGGAGTTCCTCAAACACCAGCGCTGGGTCCCTCACTCACTCACTAATGAGGGTTGGGGGAGGGAGGAGGGGGATGGCAGGGGGGAGGGAAAGCCAGTATGATGAGATGGACTGAGCACCAAGACCATCAAAGTCAGCAATATTTCAACTTTAATTAAACCTTGATCGAAATCTTAATCAAAATCTCTATTGAAATCCTAACTTATTCTTCACCCAAAGACCACAAAGATCACTGGTAAACAGAAAGATTCCCACACATGGAATAACTCCATCCATACAAACACCACTACATCAATCATTAACTGACTTAGAACAACACATACACTGCCTTCCCCCCACCACCCCCATCCCTGTGTCTCTGTCTACCTTCCTCTCTTTCCAATGGCAGTCAGACAGCGCTGACAATGCCAGAAAGCCAACAAAGCGGCCCCTTTTCTTTTTTTCCCCCCAAAGTCACTATCCCGCAAACAAAACACCCTTTTGCAGAACTGATCTTCTTCACCATCAATAACACTTTCACTCTTCCCATGACTGCGGGAGATGCTGCCATGCCACCAAAGTGTCTGCCATTGAAAGCACACTTGGCAAACGTCTATCGTCACCTCCGTCTCCAGTAATCCACTGTCTGTTAACCAGCTGACTTGCACTCTGCAGCCTTCGCCTTATTCTCCAACAACTTCATACAACAGGCCACTTAAAGCAACCACAACCACAGCATTTTTAAACAGCCGTCCGCATTCTTGAACAGACCAGGAGGTATTCAAATTTCCCTGATGAACTTTCAGTTTTACGATCTAGCCGGCAATCAACGAAACCCGTCTTTAAAGGTTTTCGAGGTCATTATGCATTGCCCCCAGCACCAGACTCGAGCTGGTCCTTGAATGCCAGGAAAGGATGCCGACATCCCGCTGGAAACACATAAACCTGTTCCATCAATCCCACACACACACTCTACACTGAAAAAGCTAATTTTGCATGGCGGAACTGGACAGCCGGGTTTCCCTTCCAAACGTTCCAGGTTTTCGTTGTTACAGCTTTTTCTGCCTCTCCATGTTTTCAGGGAGGTCCAATTCACACCACAGGGGGGGGAACATGTCACATCTCAGGTCATGGAAGAAAATTCATCTTAAGAAAGAAACAAGTGGGAAAAAAAAGGCAGCTAATGACAGGGTGACTTAACTGCAATAACTGCCAACCTCCTGTGGTCAAAGTTCAGGAACCCGAGGATGAATGACGGACAGCTGGGCTGAAGAGGTAGCAATTTGCCTTTCAACTGAAAGTGTTTGTAATCCTCTGAAGTTTCAGCTGATAGTCGCTTAAAACAGAAGATGCGCTTTCCATATGCACATATAATAATTGCCAACATCCATGTCATATCATTTGGTATTAATACTGCAATATCTTATCATCCTTATTCAAAAATTAAACCCCCCCACCCCCACATTTTTCAACAAAATTTGGAAATTCTACCTTCTTTCAGAAAATTCCAAGATGTCTGGAATCAGTTTTAAAATTTGGATTAAAATTTGGGAGGGTTGGCAGCTATGACCCACTGATGTCTGAAAGCATTATATGAAATCAGGTTGTGCTGACCGTGCTAGCTTTCCCCTTCATTTTTCACTCCCAGGTGTAATGAAAAAAAAGATAAAAGAAAAAGAAATAAACAAACAAATCATAAAAAAAAAAGTTTAAATGCCGCCCCAAAATAGATTAAAACAAAACCGTAGGGGCAGACACTGCATAACGGACAGGCTGTGTCACTGGGGACACTGTGTATAATTGTCACGTGCTGTGTCTACAGAGGACACTGTGTATAATTGTCACGTGCTGTGTCTACAGGGGACACTGTGTATAATTGTCACGTGCTGTGTCACTTGCTGTGTCTACTGGGGACACTGTGTATAATTGTCACGTGCTGTGTCACTTGCTGTGTCTACTGGGGACACTGTGTATAATTGTCACGTGCTGTGTCACTTGCTGTGTCTACTGGGGACACTGTGTATAATTGTCACTTGCTGTGTCTACTGGGGACACTGTGCATAATTGTCACTTGCTGTGTCTACTGGGGACACGGTGTATAATTGTCACTCGCTGTGTCTACTGGGGACAGTGTGTTTAATTGCCACTCACTCTGTCTACTGGGGACACTGTATATAATTGTCACTCGCTGTGTCTACTGGGGACACTGTGTGTATAATTGTCACTCGCTGTGTCTACTGGGGACATTGTGTATAATTGTCACTCGCTGTGTCTACTGGGGACACTGTGTATAATTGTCACTTGCTGTGTCTACTGGGGACACTGTGTATAATTGTCACTTGCTGTGTCTAGTGGGGACAGTGTGTATAATTGTCACTTGCTGTGTCTAGTGGGGACAGTGTGTATAATTGTCACTTGCTGTGTCCCAGTGGGGACAGTGTGTATAACTGTCACTTGCTGTGTCTAGTGGGGACAGTGTGTATAATTGTCACTTGCTAATCAACACATTTTACAACGGTTTCCTAAACACAGACAGGAGGAAGGTCCACAAAGCAGAAAGTAGCACCCAGACACAGACACCCCACCCCCCCCCCCCCCCACCCCCCCCAAATACACACACACACAAACACACTCACAGACACCACACACACACACACACACACACACACACACACACACACACACTGACACCCACCCACGCACCCACCCTACAAAGACTGATAAGAAAAATGGAACTTTAACTACGACCAAAGTTCTAGAAGACAGAGCACGTATATGTACACTGACAGAGCTCCTATATATACAGTGACAGAGCTCCTCTATATGCACTGACAGAGCTCCTCTATATGCACTGACAGAGCTCCTCTATATGCACTGACAGAGCACCTATATGCACTGACAGAGCTCCTCTATATGCACTGACAGAGCTCCTATATATACAATGACAGAGCTCCTCTATATGCACTGACAGAGCTCCTCTGTATGCACTGACAGAGCTCCTATATGCACTGAATGAAGAATATTTGTGCATGCATGAAGATATTTTACTGACGGGGTTGATTTACTAGGATTCTTACACAGGCAGTTTACACCTTTGTGTGTGTGTGTGTGTGTGTGTGTGTGTGTGTGTGTGTGTGTGTGTGTGTGTGTGTGTGTGTGTGTGTGTGTGTGTGTGTGTGTGTGTGTGTTTGTCCTTGCAGATGGTTGCTGTGCTGTGTTGAAAATGTATCTTCCATTTTTTGGACAAATAAAATTGTCATCCTGTTATCATTATCCTATATGCACTGACAGAGCTCCTGTATGCACTGACAGAGCTCCTGTATGCACTGACAGAGCTCCTGTATGCAGAGCTCCTGTATGCACTGACAGAGCTCCTGTATGCACTGACAGAGCTCCTGTATGCACTGACAGAGCTATATGCACTGACAGAGCTCCTGTATACACTGACAGAGCTATATGCACTGACAGAGCTATATGCACTGACAGAGATCCTGTACGCACTGACAGAGATCCTGTATGCACTGACAGAGATCCTGTATGCACTGACAGAGCTATATGCACTGACAGAGATCCTGTATACACTGACAGAGATCCTGTATGCACTGACAGAGCTCCTGTATATACTGACAGAGCTCCTGTATACACTGACAGAGCTATAGATCCTGTATGCACTGACAGAGATCCTGTATGCACTGACAGAGCTATATGCACTGACAGAGATCCTGTATACACTGACAGAGATCCTGTATGCACTGACAGAGCTCCTGTATACACTGACAGAGCTCCTGTATACACTGACAGAGCTATATGCACTGACAGAGCTATATGCACTGACAGAGATCCTGTATACACTGACAGAGATCCTGTATGCACTGACAGAGCTCCTGTATACACTGACAGAGCTATATGCACTGACAGAGATCCTGTATGCACTGACAGAGCTCCTGTATGCACTGACAGAGCAGAGCTCCTGTATGCACTGACAGAGCTCCCTGTATGCACTGACAGAGCTCCTGTATGCAACAACAGAGCTCCTATATGCAACAACAGAGCTCCTGTATGCAACAACAGAGCTCCTGTATGCAACAACAGAGCTCCTAGACGTACTGACAGATCTCCCACCATCCCCTTGTAAAATAAATAACTGAAAGACAAAACATAACAAAGTAAATTGCGTCATGTTACATTCTTTTCTTCGGTGTTCTGTATTAGTTTGTTGATGTTGTTGCAGTTACAAAACATAACAAAGAAAATCACTTTTTGTTAACGCTTCTTTTCTTTTGGTATTCTGTGTTAGTTTGTTGTTGTTTGTTGTTAGCTATATTATTGTCTGAATATTTGCCACTTTTTACATTTTCTTTTGTGAAATTCAATCCAGAATCCACCCCTCCGGTTTTTTCCTCAGGGATACTCATCTTCATCATTTAAAAAAAAAGTCTCTCATTATGCTCAATGCAGAATCTATCTCCATCCAGGTTTTTTGAGAGTCCAGAAATACTCTTTTTGCTCTCTCTCTCTCTCTCTCTCTCTCTCTCTCTCTCTCTCCTTTAAGGCCACATTCCAGTGGAACTTTAACTACTGAACTGTAGTCATCTGCAGAACTGTGGAGATAGGACAAACAGTATAAAAAACATGTCAACTGAGCAGCTATTT
>JADBJO010000958.1:499055-516555 GCA_016801955.1 Conus betulinus | reverse complement strand
TCCGAACCTGAACACGACAACAATATCAGAACGACATTTCCGAAGTTCAGGTCTGAAAGACTAGTAGCTGTCTTAAAATAGTCTGTTTCTATCACAGCCAAATGCCCATCGATTCTGTGAACTGTCAGCATCTCTCTGTCTCTGGGGCACGACATTTGGGATTTGGTGCCACCCCTTCCTTCTTCCCTTCCACCCTAAGCTTCCCTGAATAGGTATCCTGTGCTGCTGGGAAGACCGAGGGTTTCAAGCAGAAAAGTCCGACCCAACAAATAGTTCCAATATTCGACCATCAGCTCCGACAGCTAGACTCTCCGTCCGTTTGTTTGGCTGGGTTATGTAAGCTTACAACGTGAATTATATCTTGAACTGTGAGTCCCAGTCTTTTCGAAGTGTCCGCGTAAGTATGAAATGTCGGGTTGTGAAGTTGACAGGCCTTGGCCTTGCTTATTTATTTATTTATGCACCTGTTTATTTATTTATTCATTTATTTATTTACTTGTCTATCTGATGTTATTATTTTTTTGCTTCTTTGTTTTTTCGTTTTCTTTCTTTTTTCTTCTTTCTTTTCTTTCTTTCTTTCTTTCTTTCTTTCTTTCTTTCTATTCTTTTCTTGTGTTTACCTACCAACAATTATTCTACGCTGTATAAAGGGGGGGGAAAAAATAACCAAACCCAAAGACAAAAAAAAAAAATGATTTTTTTTTTTTTTAATGCCGCTGTGTATGGTCATATACAGAGTCAAGTGACTGACTGCGCATTATTCGTTTCAGCTTCTCTGGCCAGGTGGCGCCCCCAAAACGGTCGTGGTATGACATGACCCATAGTTACGGTTTTCTCTTGATAGCTGAGACAGGTTTTTAAGCTAATCTCCAAGGCATTTTCATGACTTTGTCATTAAAGTATGGACCCACATCTTTACCAAAACTTACCCTTTTAGACAGAGAGGAGTTGAAACGACGACGACGACGACGACAGCAACAACAACGACAACAACGGCAAGGGTTTTCTCCTACAGTAAAAACATAGGTCCCCGGAGACAACAGTCCTTCAGAAAAAGCATGGGGATTTGGAGACCCACAACGTACGGTATGGGTGTAGTCCTTAAGAAAAAAAAAAGGGTTCCCGGAGAACCCACGACGTGTACACTCAGGCTTTAGCCCTTCATAAAAGTATGGGTCCAACGAGACCCACGAGGTGTACAGTAAGGTTTTAGCCCTTCATAAAAGTATGGGTCCAACGAGACCCACGACGTGAACAGTAAAGTTTTAGCCCTTCATAAAAGTATGGGTCCAACGAGACCCACGACGTGTACAGTAAAGCTTTAGCCCTTCATAAAAGTATGGGTCCAACGAGACCCACGAGGTGTACAGTAAGGTTTTAGCCCTTCATAAAAGTATGGGTCCAACAAAAGTATGGGTCCAACGAGACCCACGAGGTGTACAGTAGGTTTTAGCCCTTCATAAAAGTATGGGTCCAACGAGACCCACGAGGTGTACAGTAAGGTTTTAGCCCTTCATAAAAGTATGGGTCCAACGAGACCCACGACTTGTACAGTAAAGCTTTAGCCCTTCATAAAAGTATGGGTCCAACGAGACCCACGAGGTGTACAGTAAGGTTTTAGCCCTTCATAAAAGTATGGTCCAACGAGACCCACGACGTGTACAGTAAGACTTTAGCCCTTCATAAAAGTATGGGTCGTCAGAGACCTACGACGTGTACAGTAAGACTAGCCCTTCATAAAAGTGTGGGTCCCAGGAGACCCACGGCGTGTACAGTAAGGCTTCAGCCCTTCATAAAAGTGTGGGTCGTCAGAGACCCACGACGTGTACAGTAAGGCTTTAGCCCTTCATAAAAGCATGGGTCCCTGCAGACCCAGACGTACAGTGCGGCATTAATCCTTCAGAAAACATATATTCCTGGACGCCCGCGCGCGCACACACACTGACACACACATACAGACACACACACACACACACACACACACACACACACACACACACACACACATGCACGCACGCGCGCGCGCGCACAATACACACACACACACACACACACACACACACACACACACACGTAGAGAACGTAAGAATGCCGAGTCTGGCTCACCCCCCTCGCAAAGCTCGGGAGCCGATGCCAGACTCGGCATTCTTACGTTCTCTCAGCTAGGTTTTTAAACTTTTTTTTTACAAACATACATATTGTGTAGGATTATCTGTTTTTAATACTAATTTACAAAACTTTTGAGATTTCAGTTTTTGCTTAATCCTACGTTTCTCTTGTTCATCCTCAATAACATCATTTTCGCGTATACATTCATTAAAAGAATCTCTGTCTTTCATGTAAAATAAAACTACGGTCTTTAATTGTTCTCTAAAGTCTTTTAAAACAGAGTTATATTTTTTGACATAAATCCACACACTTATCCCAGCATGCCTTCCACTGAAAGCCAGTTTAGATAAAGTATTTCTTTTTTTAACTATGTCTCTCTCTCTGCCGAACAGTCATCAATAATAATAGTGTCTGCGTTCCTTCAAACAGTTTATAAAAGTATTCTAAACACTCACTTAGTTTATTGCTAGGATCAACCAAATATATGTTATCATCTGTCCATATAAACATTCGATCATGATATGATTGATTCCACTTTATGGTTGGGCAAAAAATTACTATATGTTCAAAGTTACAACGATAAACTGTTTGTAATAGGTCAAGAACAAATATTTTTTTTCCACAACCAGTTTGCCCGCAAATCAATGAACAATGAGGTTTTTTTGTCATAAAGTTTAACTGCTCCATAGTTTTATAACAGAATTTAATCTAATCCAGTTATTATCTGTATCATACTATCTGTTAAAACTTGTTCAGTATATAATAAAATCCTATAAGATCTAAATGTGTAATATTAATCCAATTCAGTTCAGTCAGATTGTTTCTATTTAGAGACTGATATTGATTTTATCGCTAGTTGTTATAACCTTCATATCCTCACCGTCGTAAAGAACAACAACAGTAACTTTAAGTCTTTCAACGTCTAAGTTTTGCCAGCTAATAAGAATTCCTTTCATAAGATTGTCACTGACGCCCACAACTCCATCACTCTTCTCATCTTTTAAGACAGAAATTTCAAATATTATTGTGAACGTTTCTTCTAATTTCATTCGCGGAAAGAATTGTAATTTTGTAGAAGCTTCCTTTGTAACTGATTCTTTTCTGTGGAGGATGTACTGTTTGTTTCCAAAAGGCTTTATTCCGATCTCTCTCCGACTATTGTCCTCTGGCATAAGACTTACATGTAAAGGACCAGAGTTGAGTGCTTTTCTGAAACTTTTTTGATGGTCAAAGAATGTAAATGGACTTATGAATTCAAATTTTATGTCCCATTCTACTTGTGGTTCTATGTGCCATTTGTTGTCAGTTTTTTCGAACTATTTTATATTCATACTGACCTACACTGTCTGCTTCTACATTACGCAGTTGTTCTAGTCTAGGAAACCTTTTGTTGTCGCTAACCTCTTTGCATTTATAATAACCATCTTTGGTGTACTCAAAACCATACAAAGTGTTTATTTCACCGTTCTGTTCAAAGTCCTCAGTGTCGGCAAGTCTTTTAATTCTAACGTTATACACCTCACTGGCGCTAATGTAACCCCCGGTTCTTCTGGTCCACGCGACATTATTTTTTTTATTACAAATCATTATTTTATTTCTAAGACAATATGTAGGTTATCACATTTTACGACTTGTCCTGTTTTTATCTGTGATTTTTATATTAAATGATTCAACCCTCCCACAAGCTAATTTTTTAAACTGTAAATTATGGGGTTGTATAATTTCATAATCGCAGTATGCAGCTTTTCCTGATGGAAGAGCTTTTAAAACAGTTGAGGGCATTCCATCATATAAGTTTTCATCAGTACTCAGCTCATCTAAATGAATATATAGTAATGAATGTAATGCAAGATCGAGCGGATTTTCTCCCTCATCATAGTAGTTTTGTTTGGTGTCAACTCTAAACATATGAAAGTTTTGAGTAATAGGTGCAAAGCCTAACATTTTAGCTAGCTCCGCGTCAAAAGTGTAACCTGCTATTAGTATTTCAGGTTTGAATGTTAACATTGCTTTCAGATTTGCATTGTTAAGTTTGAGAGTAATGTCGAATTCACTCATTACTTCTTTTAGTGAGCAAAACCCGTAATAACCATCAGGTATAGTTAACTGGCTAATTATTTTTCCTTCAGCGCCAAATTTTTGAACCTTATTATTCTTCTTGGATTCACTTATATTAAACCATAAGACTTTATAAAAATTTCATGGAGTGCAACCCTTTTGGTTCCGCATTCGTTTTCAATAGCATACTTTAAAAATGAAGGACTGTCTTGAGTTGTTATTGTTACAAACATTTTTTAAAACAATATAAAAATGAATCCATTTAAATATACTGATGCAAAATATTCTGTTGGACCGCACTACAATCTTAAAAATATAACAACTGATACTCTTGACATTTCTGTGACTCAGTCTGACGCCTTTCAAGTAAAGGTTAGTACTCCATTGAACAAATATCTTAACCCTCCTATTAAAAACGACAACATCCCGAAAGTATGGTTCAGTCATCCGATGCAGTTTTATCAGAACCAGTTAAACTTTGCTGTGTTTTGTGCTTCAACTGGGTGTGGAGTGTCGTATGCTGATCATTTAAATCATCCTGATCCTTTGGTGAGGTCAGTGTATAGATTTCATTTCTATTACACCTTTAGACGTATTTTTTAACTGAACTGCAAGCGCCATTACCAAATGACAAACCATTTAATCCATTCAGCAACAGAATAGATATGAAGGCTTTTGAAAGGATCTGTAACGAATTCAATGTTAATGTTAGGACAGACTTTAGACAAAAGTTGGATCTTAATCATGGTTTAGGCACTCTTTATTATTGGGGCGTGCACAGAAAGTATAAATATGACTGGAATCCTCCTTACACATCTTTCTCTTCAGGCACAACTGTTTCACCTCGGGTCTATAGAGCAAGAACATAAAACAGCGTGGACAACATTTATTTTGGATACATCTAAGGGTCTTACTAGAGCAGGATAGAACGAATAAACGACTCTATTCGCACTTATGTTTGGTGTTTGTTAGGTTCGCAGGCACAAACGAGATCTAACATATTAATCCTTCTACTGGCTTTGACGCGCACAAAAACAGTACTTAGCAAATTTAGAGGACTCCATTAATTCTGCAGTTGATTTACCTTCAAGTATTAAAAGGTACCAAAATGTTTTACAATACGCAAGATCGAAAGTAGACTTTGCTGTTGGCACTGGTCTATACATGCTGCCTTCTGACCTCAGACTTCAGATAGGAACAATAATAAACTACACAATAATGAATTCTTGTGGCAGGTGATGAACAAAAGATCGAAAAAAAAAAAACGACATAAATTCTCTGACCAACAATAAGTCATCCACAACCCAAAGATCACAAAGTTCACGAAGACCTTAAAAGTCCACGAAGTCCACGAAGTCCATGAAATCGAAAAAAATGATGATCATGAATATGAAAAGACAGCACTTGTTTTGGGATTAACTGGCTTAGGATTACTTGGTCTTTATCTTACTAAAAAGTAACCCAACTATTAAGAGAACTAATGTCCATAAGTGCTCAGCCATAAAGCCAACTACTTTGCTTGCAGTAGACAAAAGCCAGCTAACGATACTCCCTAATATGCCTGGTAAAGAGTCTATGGCCTTACCAGCTAATTTTTTTAATAAACCTGCAAGATGATCGAGTTGTTTTTTTTACCCATGATTTGTCAGGTGGTGATGGAGGGGGATGAACTGACCCTTGCCCACCACCACCACCTGTAATAGCCAACACCAGTGTACTTATTGCAAATCCTAAGGCTGTTATAACGCTTGCCAATGTAACTCCTTGCTCTCTAAACAATGTTCGTATTCGTTCTGCTAGCGTCGTGTCTTCATATAAAATTCTTTGGATAGTTTCTCTTATTCTGTTTACTTGTGTTCGTAATTGTTCACGGTTAGTAGACAACACTTCTAGTCTTGATGATCTCTCTAGTTCAAGATCTTTTAGTCTTTGTGTGTTATTCTTTTTTTAATATCATGTCCTAAGTTGGCGTCGTCAGCCTCAACGAGCTTTTCTTTTTCTCTTTTTATATGCTCATCTAGTTCACCCCATTTTTTGCTAATTGTTTGTTAATTCACCTCTGATGCTTCTCAAAGTATGATCAGGGCCTCTATTTCTCGCATGGGTAGTGGTGGATCATGTATAGTTTTTAATGCTGTTTCTTCTGAAAAACTGGTTTCTGCTTCTATTGCTTGTATTACTTCGTCTGCTGATTGATTTAAATCTTTAAGTTCCATGTCTTGTATTTGGTTATCTGTTGGGAGTTCTCGTAGTGTGTTTTGAAGTTTAGCCACTGCTTCAGCGCCTAATTTTGGTTTAGCAATACCAAGACGATTTTGTTCGCTCACAGTGAGCCTTTGTCTAATTGTACTCTTACCTAAAAACTTTGAATGGTTTGGTTTAGTTGTAAGCTGCACAAGTTGTCCTTGATCATTTTGAAAAACAAATGGTTATTTTTTGTTTCAAAATCATTAGGGTCAATAAAATCAGGTGGTTCTTGATCCAAACTTTGGTAAAATGATTTGACCTTATCTAATGTTAATTCATGCCGCAGTGAGTGACCCTGAACCAAAGGGGTCATTTCACTCATGTCGTCTCCAGGATCAAAAACATCATAATCTTCATCTTCAATTCCTGCCATATTTTTTTTTAGCTTTTTTATTTTTGTTTTATAAAAAAAATGTCACAAGCATATGGTTCAATTCTTGACCCGCACAGAAGACTGAAAGAGCCCTTAGGTGTGAAGGGAAAATAAACAAAATGTTATTGTTCCTAATAATCCATCTACTATTGATTCAGATCAAATTCTTACCGTTAAATTTCCAGACCTAGGAGCAGATGAAGTTATTGTACCTGGCTCTGCGCGACTTACTTTCAAAATAGAACTTGAATCAGAAACAGACCCAAACAGGTCAGTAGTTGATAATCTGGGGGCGGGCATTGTTAAGAAAGTTTCCGTTAAACTTGAGGGCCAAGAAGTATTTTCTTTACATAATGCAGACATATTTTTTTTTATCTATTCTGATCTATGGCTAACCGCAAATGAAAGGGCGGATCTTGCGTTTCAAGGAATCCAAAATGATGATGATCTAAAACATAGAGTAGGCGCCGCAAGATGCTAAAGACAGTAATAACAAGGCCAAAGCTATAAGTTTTGCGTTTGGAAATCGATTTTCTATACCCTTGGATTTTGAGTTGTTAAGTGCGCATGCACCATACTTTCAAGGAGCATTAAAAGACAGATTGTCATACGAACTAACTTTTAATGAATACAGACGCGTTATTAGATCAGAAGACACCGAAGCAAAATACAGCATTTTGACATCTCGTTAGAGTTTGACATTGTTAGCAACCCTAGCTTAGCAAGGCTGATTGAGCAACAATACCAATCAAAATTAGCAATATATTACGATAGAGTGATTCATCATTCTAAATATACTAGAGAAGCAAGGTAGACACTATATGGAATTTTAGTTTTAGTGCCACAGCAAGATCACTTAAAGGTATTTTATTGCTGTGTGAAGATGAAGAACCATACAAAAGACAAACTGAAAAGTTTTTTAATCCTAAAATAACGAAAGTACAATGTTCGATTGAGGGTAGCCCTAACCAAATATACGCTAGCGGGCTTAAACCTTATCAGCATTTTGATGAAATAAGAAAATGTTTGGAGGTGGGAGGCATAGACATCCAACCGCTGACCTTGTATCTAAAGATCTACACCTTCATAATGTTAGACTTAATGATTATTTAACAACGAAATACGGTTTATGGATTGACCTAAGGACGACAGAAGATAATCAGTTGCATGGAAGCGGAAGAACTGTTAAAGATGGGATAACCATTCAAATTGATAAAGAAAAAGAGAGTGATAAACCAGTTAATGTATATTTGTTTTTATATATGATGCACAGCTGAATATTTACGACAACAGATTAAAAGATATTGTATACTAATTATTTTTTACTTTTTTAAAAAAGCATGCCTGTTCAGAATTATCCAAAAATTCCTTCAGCACCTACAGCAACAGAGTTTGCCACCAACAGAGTTGCCCAAAGAAGAGATAGGTGACAACCCTGACATAAAAACATTCAGATTAACAAACATACACAGATGCAAAAACAACTAGAGCAAGACCTTTCAAAATATAGCAAAACAAACGAAGGTATTCTGCCACCTTTAATGCTGTTACATATGTTAATACTGGAGCATCGACTATTAGTGCTTTAACAGCAGGAACAAGTGTAGGTCTCTTAGCAACAGGTATAGGCGCATCAGTAGCTTTACCTCTAGGCAGTCTATCATTAACTTTTGGTCTTTGTTCATTAGCTGTAGGTGCAGCCAGTAAAAAAATAAAAGCTAAACTCCAAAAGCACACAGCTATGGTTCACTTATAACGGCTATAAACTTAGTTCGTTCAGACTGATAATAAATAAAGCGCGCTCGTCGATTCGCAAATCACGGATGAAGAATTTAGTCGCTTACAGGCTGATTTTGATGACTACAAAAGACAAAAGTTTGATCTTCAGAAAAAATCGCGGGCAACTTTTTCTCATCAAACAGACAACGATCAGATAAGAAAGAATGTTTAAAAAAAGTAAACGAGACATTAAACTCTGTTCTAAACAGCTCACATTAACAACGCCAAAAGGTGTTTATACTTTAGTTTATGAGTCCAAGCACAAAAGACCGTTGATATTGATTCTGACTAATATTTTTTTTTAATTTAAATAAATATTTTGAGTTAGAAAAGAAACTCAACATGGCTAAGATTTATGAAAGTCCTGACGCTTGGTTTAGAGGAAGAGAGTTTGTCAAATGTTTTCGATGATGCTAATTTAGAAGTTATTGATCCAACAACGTACGGGTAAGCGTTGCGCATGCTATTTCTCAAGTCCCAACTAAAAACAATAGACCCACCAGTTAAAGTAAGGTTAGCTGTTTTAATCGACTATATAACTATTAATGGCGAAAATCTGGAAGTCTGGGTCTCAACTAAACAGCAGACTATTCTTTCCTATAATGACTTAACACCTGGTTGGGCAGACCAACTCCTTACACACAGTTGATGTAGCCGCTGAAGAAGCTAAAATGAGAGGCTCTGGTTGGACAGAGGGTAAAGTTTTAGCAATCAGATTAAAACAGACCAAATACGCACCGATTGTAGGTAAGTCTTACATTCCACTACCTCCAGCATTAGTTGCAAAAAGAGCAGTTTTAAACATAAAGAATTCAGATGACAAAATGTTTTATGTGGTGCGTTCTTGCGAGGCTGCATCCCGTTGCTAAAAATGCAGAGAGGGTGTCTAAATATGAACCTTATATTAATTCCCTTAGTTTTGACGGAATATCTTTTCCTGTTAGCTTAGATAAAATTGATCAGTTTGAAGAACAGAATCCCCCAATAACTGTTAACGTATACACATGGTCTGAGGAAACCAATCTTTTGCCCATCAGAGTGTCCAAGAACAGTCCAACAATTGGGGATCCAGACAAAAAATCACTGTGGACTTACTCCTAATGCATCACCATTACACGTTGATACGCACAATGAGTAGACTATTGAATCATACTACAAAAAATCATAACAAACAAGAATTTTGTAGAAAATGTTTAACAAAGATTCCATCTGTTCAAGCTGCAAGTGAACATATAAAACATTGTATTAGCCCAGTTGACTGTAATAATACAGAACTAATTACACCGAGAGAAGGCAGCAAGGTTTGTTTTGAGAACTGGAAAAAATTACAAATGAGTCCGTATGTTGTTTATGCTGATTTTGAGTCGCTTATTGTTCCTTATGAGGGACCAAATAATTTACCAAAAACAGTCTTAGTTAGCAATCATCAGATTTGTTCATACGCTTTTGTCGTTGTCAGGTCAGATGGTGTCCATTCGGAGCCAGAGTTATATAGGGGACCTCGTGCTGCAGAAAACTTCTTAAAACGTATGCAGCAAGTGCGTAATGAGTGTTCTAATAATCTGAATTTAATGGACCTCAAGATGACCCCTGAAGACCAGCAACAATATGACTCAGCCACTCATTGTTGGATTTGCGGTTTAGAACTAACACAGGACGCAACTAATCCAACAGTAGGGACCATGATCACATTAGCGGAAAGTTCAGAGGAGCAGCACATAGTAAATGCAATCTTCAACTAAAGTTTGAGCCAAAGACTTGGAAGCTGCCTATATTCTTTCACAACTTGAGAGGTTACGACTCTCATCTTATATTGCAGGCAGTGACAAGCGATTTCAGAGCAAAATGCATTGCTCAGTCATCAGAAAAGTACATGTGTTTCACTTTAAATAACTTGTCTTTTTATGACTCTATGCAACACCTTATGGGGTCATTAGAGTCATTGGCTACGTCCTTAAAGTCCTGCCCAATAACAGAAGAATATTTTGACCCAACCCTCGTTAGAAAGGGCGTTTACCCTTATGAGTACATGAACAGTTGGGAAAGGTTTGATGAAGACTCACTTCCTCCTAAAGGTGCGTTCTTTTCCAGTCTTAGAGGAAAGGACATCAGCGACTCTGACTATCAGCATGCTCAAGAAGCATGGCAGAAGTTAGATTGCCAAACAATGGGAGACTATCACGATGCCTATTTAATGGCTGATACCTGTTTGTTGGCGGACGTTTTTGAAAACTATAGAAAGACCTGCATGAAACATTACAGTCTAGATCCTGCGCATTATATTTCTGCACCTGGAATGAGTTGGGATGCTTTCTAAAATTTACTGGAGTACAGATTGACCTCTTGTCTGACCTACCAATGCTTCAAATGATTTGAAAATGGATTACGTGGAGGAATTAGTATGGCGTCGCACCATTACTGTAAAGCAAACAACAAATACTTAGACAACTATGATCCTAATAAGAAGTCTAACTATCTTATGTATTTAGATGCAAATAATCTGTATGGTTGGGCTATGAGTCAATCACTTCCATTACGCAACTTTAAAATGCACACAGTAGATGTAAAAGACATTCAAACGTTTTTAGAACAACTGAATGGTCTTACAGCTGATCGTAAAAGAGGTTTTATTCTAGAAGTTGACTTAGAATATCCTCATGAACTCCATGACCTGCATAATGACTATCCATTAGCGGCAGAAAGTCTAAAGGTTTCAAAAACAGAACCACCTAAACTTGTGCCTAATCTTCGAGGCAAAAAAAATTATGTTTGTCATTACAGACTTCTCCAATTTTATTTAAGACATGGTTTAAGGCTAACAGCAGTTCATCGTATAATTTCTTTTGACCAAGAACAGTTCATGAAACCATACATAATGAAGAACACTGATCTCAGAACTAAATCCACAGATGCTTCAGAAAAAGACTTTTTCAAGTTGATGAACAACAGCTGTTTTGGAAAGACTATGGAGAATCCGCACAAGCGCAAAGATGTCAGATTGGTCACCAGAGAGAACGAAGCGATTAAGTTGACTTCAAAACCTAATTATCAGGACTTTTAGAAGATTTCATGATCAGCTTTTTGGCTTAATGATGAAAAAAAAATAAAGTCAAATTGGACAAACCTGTTTTTTATTGGGTTTACTGTTTTAGAGTTATCAAAGCTGTTGATGTTAGAATTTCTTTATGACTACTTTAAACCCTTATATCCAGAGTCCAGAGTACTTTACACAGATACAGATTCCTTTATCCTAGACATTCCTACTGAAGACTTCTACAAAGACATGGAATCAGAAGTAGCTAAAGGGCGTGCAGGATGGTATGACACATCTGATTATCCTAAAGACAGCCCTTTACATTCAACTGTTAAGAAGGTTTTAGGAAAGATGAAGGATGAATTATCTGGAGGGGTGATTAAGGAGTTTATTGGTTTAAGATAAAAAATGTACAGTCTTTCGTGTCAAAGTAGCACTATTAAAAAAGCAAAGGGAATATCTCGCAGTGTTGTGCAGTCAAACATATCACATGACAACTACAAAGAAGCATTGTTCAATGAAAAGACTTTTTATCATGACAACGTAAAACTAAGATCTAATCTACATCAGATCAACACAACAGCTGTAACAAAAAAGTCGCTTGACAGAACTAACACAAAGCGAGTATTTGTTAATCCAGAGTTTTCGTATGCAATTGGGCACTGGAGAACAGTATAATTTAGGGGTCATCTTCACGTTCGAGTTTATATTTTTCCTCAACTTTATCTATAAGCAAAATTAGATCTTCATCCAGTTCATTCATATTGCTACTCAGCTTTGCTAAATCTACTCGAATTTTTTTTATCACTTCAAGATATTCTTTTTCCCATAACTGAAAATCAAAATTTGGATTTTTGAGTTTTATGTAAATGTCTGGCTGAAATTTCATGTGATGAGCAGTCTTATTTAATATTTCAAAAATAGCACGATTATAATCGAATAATTGTCCTATTAATTCTGAGGACTCTTTCTTTGTCGTTATCATTTCTTTCTGTATTTCTTCTTTATGAGCTTCCATTTTAAACTCAAATATATTTACATAAATTAATTAAGCGGAACTGTGTCTGGTGGGATTATCTGCAGTTCTTCCTTCACAAAAGATCTTTGAGGGCTGGCCGTTTTGTTGTGTCAGTTTCTCGCAAATAATACACAGGTGGATTCATTTTTATAATTTTTTTTATTTCATATATGGATCAACACTCCAAACTGGATCTGTTGCCCTGATGCGAGTGTCCCCTTCTGCTTCTCCAGGTAAATAAAGATATCTTACTTTTAAACCAATTGGTAACAGTTTGCTGGATGATGAAACTCTTCAACAACATTTATTGTTTTTCGCTTGATTGCTTGTACTGGTTTTAACCTTTAAATTCTTCATTGTTCATTGCTCGCAAAACTGAGGGCAGTCTTTCTAACCCATTCTGTGTTTCGAGAATTGTCAATAAGCTCTCTGTGATACTGATAGGAGAACAGTCTTTCAGATAACTGTTTGTTAAAGTTTTCAACCAAAGCCTGTGATCTGTGAACTCCTGGAATACCTCTTTTAATGGTGACTCTATGTTTTAACAATAATTGATTCACTTGTCCTTTAAATTCTTTTCCGTCATCAACTTGAATCATGCGGGGGATAAGTTAAGGGGCCTCGTTGATATATTAGTTGTATGGCAACAGCAACAGCAGAAGCACTCTTTTGTGTTAATGGTTCAGCATCTTTGTATCTTGAAGCTATGTCAATGACTGTAAGTGCGTACTTAAATCTTTTTCGTCTAATCGTATCATGGGGTAAATATAGAAGGTCCATTTGATGGGTGTCGTTTGGCGTTATATTCACAAAGTGTGGTCTCTGTATTCGTTTAGGTGCAGGTAAATAAATTTGCCAAATCGCTTGTTTAGATAACCATTCTTTTGCTGTTTGTTCACTGACTCCCGCTGCTTGGCTTAGCTTTTTAATTGCCGTGATTCCCTTCCAATATCCTTTTGGTGAATAATAGATTTTGTCCATTTTTATTCAACCAATATTATGTGCAACAAAATATACAACAGTCATGCCAACAACAATAAATGCTATTTCTTGCATCTTTTGTTTTTCTGATGGTTGATAAAAGTCACTAAATTTTGGTGGGGGCAATGTCTGGATTTGTTTGCCTGTTACTAAATAATACTCTTTTATTGCCTGATCAACATCTTTAAATGTGTAAGCTGCGTGTCCCTGTTTTTTCAGTTTGTTGTTAATCAAATCTAACTGCTCAATTCTCTGCTTTTCATAAGCGTCTTGTGCTGCAGCTAGTTTCTCCATAGCTTTGTTATGTCTTTTTTCTCTCTTCATTAGTTTGTAGTTTACTAAATGCGTAATTACTTCCGCTAAAAGCAAGCGCATTCACCACAGCGCCGCCTATCATCATTACGAGTGAAGCCATTTTTATAAGTATGTTTTTTTTAATTTTACATATTTATACTGTCTGGAATTATTCCTTGCTTGACTAGAAAATCTTTCGTAGCTAATGAAGCTGCTATAATTGCAATCAGTTTTGCTGAGTCTTCAAAATCTAGCTTGCCTAGATCTGCTGGTTTTATTCTTAATAGGTTTTTACCAAGCATTGTGTATCCTACACTTAGACCTCCAATAACAGCAGAATGGTATACAAGATTGGTAATAGTTTTTTTTTTCAGCGCTCATTTTAAAAAATAAAATAATAATTATATTTAATAAAAAAACATGAATAGCGACGATCTCCTTCCTGAACCTGAACTTATGATTACAAATGAGCAAGTTGATGACCAAGCTATTATGCCAAAAAAAGAAAGATTGTATTCTTTGGCGGCATGCGGAAAAAAACAAAACAGTACCTCGGAAATGAATTCAGCATAGAACAGATTCAACAGATGTCGCCACAAGACATTGTAAATATCACAACAGGTATGAAGCGCAACTGGGGTCAAGAATGGTAAAGAGTGTCGGGACAAACGGTTCTTAGTTTGTACACAAAACTAGTAGGTAGATTTGCGCCCATTGATTCTGAACAAGATTTTTATGTATGATTTAAGTCAGGATCCAGTTTTTAACAAAGTCATTAGAGTCTCTAGGATGTGATCTATATTACAGATTTGGAACATTATTGTCGCCATTAATAATGGGATTAATCACTTTTAATCATATAGATTTTATTTCTCTTAAAAATGACCGAGCCAGAACAGAATCAGAAAACGTTGAATCAGGTGGAGAAAGTGACCAGTAAAAAAAACACCCTGGACGCGTTGCGGCAGGACAAAAATTAGCAGAGTGGAACAAACAAAAAAGTTAAAATTACAAGCTAATAATAAAGTGCCAGAGCAACTGCAGTTGTTTCAATGCAGCCTATAAAAACACTAGAACAAGTTGATCCCGCAACGCCAAAGTCACCATGGAATATTGGGATAAAAAAAGTTATGATTTTTGGAGTCATTGCTGCTGCTGGGGGTGGTTATTACGGTTATAAAATATATAAAACAAAGAGAACAAAAACCAAAGCCGTCAAAAAAATCCGTGCCACTAAATACAGAAACTGAACAAAAAACCATGCCAGAAGCAGTATCAACAAAACTTCATTTTGATCCATTTCATATGCAATAATATTTAAGAACTTAATAAGTAATTATAAGTTGACTTGAATAAGAACTTTATTTTTTTTTATTGTACTTAGAGGATGACTTGAGGGTGACTTGATTAACAACTTATAACTTATAAGTCACTTGATTAAGAACTTGAAAATGACTTTGATTACGAACTTGAGAATGACTTAAGAAATGACTTGATTAAGAACTTGTAAGTCACTTGATTAAGAACTTGTAAGTCACTTGATTAAGAACTTGAAAATGACTTGATTAAGAACTTGAGAATGACTTATGTAAGAACTTATAAGTCACTTAAGAACTTGAGACTAACTTATGTAAGAACTTATAAGTCACTTAATTAAGAACTTAAGACTGACTTATGTAAGAACTTATAAGTCACTTGAGTAAGATGTGTGTGTGTGAGAAACAAACAAACGCACAGGTTTTTGCTTTATTTATACAAGGCATAGCTGTGCATGTCATTCATTCAGAGAGTCCTGTTCTTCACCTCATAAGCCAGAGAGTCTATCCTAGTTAATGCTATTTTAAGGCGTTCATGTGTGAACGCCTATTTATAGAAACTGACTAATGCTTCTATTTTAAGGCGTTCATGTGTGAACGCCTATTTATAGAGAACGTAGAAATGTTCGTTCTGGCATCAGTTCCGAGCTTTGCGAGGGGCTGAGCCAGAACGAACATTTCTACGTTCTCTGTGTGTGTGTGTGTGTGTGTGCAAAGACAGACAGACAGACAGACAGACAAGAAGAAGAAGAAGAAGAAGAAGTCTTTTGTGTTTGTGCTTGAAGTATACACTAGGCAACGTCTTTTTTCTGTCTCTTTTTCACTACTTAAAACAATCAAATATATGCCTTGCCAACTGTTACTAAATACTACGAAGATGGAAAGAAAAGAAAAGGCAACAACTCTCTTCTGTCCTTTATTGCACCGAAGCCCCTCGTGTGATGAGAGACAGCCCAGAGACAAATGGGAGGAAGACAGGCGGCCGACTCCGGTTTCGCCCCAGATTGGCCCCGAGTCGCCATTTTGATGGATATCAGGCGCAGCAACTCATCACCGAGTGATTGGGAGTTGTCTACACCTAGCTTCGCATCCGTCAACAGAGGGCGGCACGCAGGGAACAACTGACGTGTGAACGAGTACACACTCGTTTTTTGAAACACTTCTCTTCCCTCACTTCCTCTTCCGCTATCTATCTCCCCTCACCCCCCCCTACTCCCCCCCCCCCCCCCCCTCCCCTTTGCCTCTGTGGGTTTGCTGATCGAGTTCGAATCTCACAACTCCCACTACCCACGGAGTGAGTGGCGAAACGAGCACTACCAGGAATGGGCTTGCCTGCTGACAGAAGCGATAGAGGCACGCAAGAGGCGAGGAGAGAGAACTCTCATCAATGGCAAAGTGATGGCACCGCTGATGGGCTTTCCTGAAGCCAGAGCAATTTGCTGGCAGGCGACTGTCGTCGGCAGCAGAGTCGTTACGTGGGGCATCTACCTGTCAGCGCCTGGCGTTATCCGCACCTCATCTCCCAGCGGTGGAGCGGTGGAGGGGTGTATAGGGTTCGGGGCTATAGGCTGGCTGCCCGGAGTTGAGTTGAGTTGAGGCCGGGTCGCTGGAGGCCGGGATGGATAGAGCCACCACTGAGCTGGGGAAGAGAGAGAGAGAGAGAGAGAGAGAGAGAGAGAGAGAGAGAGAGAGAGAGAGAGAGAGAGATGAGGAGCGTACACGTCTTTGTCTTTTTTACTATTCTGATTCACTCCCTTCGGCTTTACGTTTTCGTATCAATATTCACCCGTTCATTTTTTGTTTGTTTCTGTATTAACATTTATCCATAATCTTTTTTCTTCTTCTGTGTTTGCTCTTTTCTTTGTATTGCATTGTGTGACTTTTTTTTTTTAACAGAACAGCTTGCTTTGTCTGAAATCCTAGCCGCTGTTTTGTGAGAAGTTCGCCAGCACTGTACTGACCCATGTCCATTTTAGCACTGTACTGACCCATGTCCATTTTAGCACTGTACTGACCCATGTCCATTTTAGCACTGTACTGACCCATGCCCATTCTAGCTCTGTACTGACCCACGTCCATTTTAGCACTGTACTGACCCATGTCCATTTTAGCACCGTACTGATCATGTCCATTTTAGCACTGTAGTGACCCATGTCCATTTTAGCACTGTAGTGACCCATGTCCATTTTAGCACCGTACTGATCATGTCCATTTTAGCACTGTACTGACCCATGTCCCATTTTAGCACTGTAGTGACCCATGTCCATTTTAGCACTGTAGTGACCATGTCC
>JADBJO010000958.1:486555-496555 GCA_016801955.1 Conus betulinus | reverse complement strand
TACTAGTCTAGTGATTTGAATGTCCATCAAAGATACACACTGAACTTCCCAAACTGCCCATTCTGTAATCGAACCGAGGACGAAATACTTTTTTTTTGATTGTATGTCCATCCCATAAAGATTTAAGAGATAAATACATTTTGCCTGATACTAGAAATGTACATCAAGTGTCATTGCTTCTTTTACTGCAAAATGGAAACAGAATTGTATCTCGCTTTGTAGCTATGTTCATTTTTTAAAGCACTTAAACGAAGAGAGGAACTATTATCAGTTAACACACAAATGCCAGAGTAAATTTCTGGAAGAACATTTTGTTATGCAAATATTTTCTTTCAAAATTTTCAGGAAATGCGCCGAGCGCGTGTGTTTTTTTACTTTTGCTTTTGACCTCATTGTAGATAGGTCGGTGGCCTTTGCAATTAAACTATTTGAGTTTGAGTTTGAGTTTGAGTCTCTCTCTCTCTCTCTCTCTCTCTCTCTCTCTCTCTCTCTCTCTCTCTCTCTGAGGTTTGCATTGACCCGCACCTAGCAGGAGTGACTGATCCTACATCAGAGGGTCTACAGACTTTGCCATCACATTCACCAGACGTTCTTGATGACAGCATGACTCAATTAAAACAGAGGGTGTCCTTGGTAAACCCTCCGCACGACGTGGAAAACCAGTCCAAGGGTGTGACAGGTACAGTGACAGACGGTCTCCACTGGCGAGAGGCACAGTACCGGGGTGGTGGAGAACCCTAGGTCCTCTCCGTGGCAGGTGTCTATGGTCAGTGAAACCGAGGGCCAGTTCTCAGGCTCCGGCCCTTGTACTCGTAGTCGAGTACGAACCAGACAGACACAGCTCACAGAAAGATTTTTAAGGGCCCATCCAAGAGGTAGTCCTGGACGTAATAACGAACAAAACTGTGCTCCCCCTGCTGCCCCCGTGTCCTTCTTACATTGAAGACACCTAGGATAACGGCCGTGCCCGTGTCAAGACTTGTCAGAAAAACAGTCTCTCCTTTCTGACTTATAATATTGAGGGTGTATCGTCAATTTATGACCCCGATGTAAATAATTATATATCTCAGTTTGATTTTGTTGTTTTTTGACGGAAACGTTTTCAAGAACATTTCCTTCTTTTCTCTTTTTGGATTACGAAGTTTTTCTTTCACCTGGAATTAGATTAACCGATGCTGTTACTGCACGTTTGTCAGGAGGGATTGTTTCTTGTAAGAAAGACATATGCCAAACTAGTCAAACAACTTACAGTGGAATATGACCATACTATTGTTCTCCACCTTAAAGCTCTAGATCTTGACGTTCTTTTAATTGGAATTTATTTGCCCCCTGCTAACAGTGTTTATTATGCTGATACCGAGATTGATAATGGGGTTTCCTTACTTGAACAATGTCTGATGGATACTTTTGAACAAGCGGGTGATCTTCCAGTGATCATCCTCGGCGATTTAAATGCAAGAACTGGTCGGCTGAACGCACAAGACTACCCGTATATTTAGGTGACTTGATAAATGAATATACCACCGGTGATGACTGCTTTTCTCGTGTATCAAAAGATTGCTTCACTAATGAATTTGGTCTTTATTTAATTACCATCTGTCAGAATTTTGAGTTGGTTATTCTAATGGTTTTTCTGCCTGGTGATAAAAGCGGTGATTTCACTTATATCGCTCACAATGGTTCAAGTGTTATTGATTATTTTTTTTTTCCTCCAATCCTTAGTTCCACTGTGCCGTGAATTGAAAGTAACCCCACGGGTAGAATCAAAGCACATGCCTGTTGAATTTGTACTAATGCTTCCCAGTCCGAATCAAGAGACGGTTTCAAAAAGGTTAAAGGTAACCAAATTTAAAAGATTGCATGGGACCCAGCAAAAAAAAGGTGATTTTATCAGTGCACTCCAGTCTGACGAGGTCAATTCAACCTTTCATGAAGCAATTGAATTGATTGATGTCAATTTTGAGTGTGCACTGAAGAAACTAAACGAAGGTCTGCTTATGGCTGGTCAAACAATGAGTAAAGAAACTGTCACAGGTAACATCAAGCACAGCCCATGGTTTGACTCTGAGTGCTATGTTAAACGCCGTCAGGTGAGACAAGCATTGAGAACGTACAGTCGGGTGAAAGTTAATAACAACCCCAATGCTGTTCAACTGAGACTTAACTATTCTATAATGAGAAATGAGTATAAAGACTTACTTAGAGACAAGCAGCAGTTATATAGACATCAAGTTTTAAACACACACTTAACGAAAACGCCAAAGATTCTAAACGGTTTTGGAGCACTGTAAGGTCTTTAAAAAGTAGTTTCTCATGAACCTAACACAATATCAATGAAGAATGGTTTCAGCATTTCAAACAAGTCTTTAACGATGAGCTGAATCCCTTCTGGTCCTAATTCTCAGGGAACTTCAAGCTGAGTATTTTCCTGTTGCTGATAGTAACGTCGATGAACTGGATGTCTGTATAACTGAAGAGGAAATTCTTGACTCAGTTAAGGCTTTAAAATCAAATAAAGCACCAGGTCCAGACGGACTAATTGGAGATTTTATAAGTATTGCACCCCCATTATTCTCTTTTTCCTTAAGAAATTTTTTTTAACAAACTCTTTGATTTTGGCATCTTCCCGTCTATGTGGTGCGAAGCTCTGATTCAACCTTTGCACAAAAAGGGTGATATAAACAACCCAGACAACTACAGAGGTATCTCTCTTTTAAACATTAGTTCAAAATTATATATACTTACATATTAAACAAGCGTTTAACCAAATGGATTGAAGATTATGATGTAATAAACGATGCGCAGGCTGGCTTTAGAAAGAATTATAGTACTACTGATCATATATTTACCCTTTTGTCTCTGGTACAAAAGCAACTTTCTAATCACAAGAAATTATATGTTGCTTTTATCGACTTTAAAAAGGCTTTCGATTCGGTAGATAGAAACCAACTCTGGTCAATCTTAAAGAAAAAGGGTGTAAAGGGTAAGATACAATGCACTTAAAAGCATGTATGCAGATGTCAAAGCTAGGGTTAAAGTGGGGGGAGATTTAACTGACACTTTTATGTGTCCTCGGGGTCTGAAGCAGGAGAAATATGCAGTCCGGTTTTATTTTCGCTATTCATCAATGAGCTTGCTGAAGAAATAATTCAATACGGTAAACATGGTATTCCCTTATTGCCAGACTTCATAGAGATACTAATTATGCTTTTTGCCGACGATGTTGCACTCGTAGCATCTACCGTCATTGGTCTCCAGCAGCAACTAAATGTTTTGTGTAGCACAGCGAAAAAACTCGATTTGATCGTAAATTTAGAAAAATCAAAAGTTATTGTGTTTAGAAATGGGGGGTATATCGCCTCAAGGGAAAGATGGTTTTTTTACGACGGTAGGCAGCTAGAAATTGTTAATCAGTATAAATATTTAGGTGTTATTTTTTCCACGGGTCTTTTTTTTTCCCATTGCCTTGAGGATTTAGCATCCAAGGCAAAACGACAAGTCATCAATATTATAAAACTACTGTGGAAGTTTCAAAGTCTTTCCCCGAAATTGTTCTTTAAACTTTTTGACTGTCAAGTCCAGCCAATGCTTAGCTATGGTGCCGAATGGGGTCTGACTGCAAACAACTCAATTATTGAAAAAGTACATTTGTTTGCACTCAAGAGATTCTTAAATGTTTCCATAAAAAAACACCCAGTGCCTTAGTCTACGGAGAAACTGGTCGGTATCCACTCTATATAAACAATTATACTAAATGTATTAAGTATTGGATACGTGTCGTTAATATGCCGGAGAATCGCCTTCCTAAGAAAGCTTACAACACTTTATGTGATTTGCATTATCGAGGCAAGAACAACTGGGTTTCATCAGTTTGCTCTACCTTAAATCGCTATGGCTTTGGGTATGTATGGGAAAACCAGAACGTTTACAATGTCAAGGTTTTCTCTTAGAATTTAGAAATCGGTTGATTGATTGTCATCTTCAAGAATGGTACACCCGAATGGATGTTAGTGATCGCTTTTCCTTCTATTCTTCCTTTAAGCAATTCAGACAAATACCGAATTATCTGTTTACGGTTAGTAATTTGAACAATCGTAAAAATCTCATAAGATTCAGGTTAGGCGTATCTTGTTTAAATACTCACAAACTGCGGCATTCGAGTGTTCCCCGAGAGGCACTCTGCTGTCCTTTTTGTCCAAGTCAGTTGGAATCTGAATACCACTTTCTTCTTTGTATGCCCTAAGTATAAGGATGTTCGAGAGCATTTCATACCCTCTAAATATTATGCAAGAGCGTCGGCTTTCAAGATGTCACTATTACTTGCCAATGATAAATGGCTAAAGATGTTGCTGCTTTCATAACTAAAGCTTTTGAAATTAGATGCAAAAAAACGAATGGTACGTAAAGTTCATATATTTTTATGCATAATTCGGGGTACTTTGTGTGTGTGTGTGTGTGTGTGTGTGTGTGATTATGAATAGGTTTACAGGTTTTTTGGGCAATTACAAATGAATGTAACCTCTGTGAGATGTGTAAATGATATGCCCTAAGCTGTATATTGGTGCGTATTTTGATCAGTATGTATACATCCATGACTGAGGAAGAATGTGAAAGTATCTACTTGGCCAAGAAATTGCATGTATACCTTTTTTTTTTTTTTTTTTTTTTTTTCCCCTCTTACATTTGCTTTTTCCACATGTTGTTTTCCCCCCTCCCCGATGTCCCCATTGACACGGGCACGAGGCCTAGTTCAATTAAAATATTTGTCTTGTCTTGTCTTGTCTTGTCTTGTCTCTCTCTCTCTCGTGTGTGTGTGTGTGTGTGTGTGTGTGTGTGTGTGTGTGTGTGTGTGTGTGTGTGTGTGTGTGTGTGTGCCTGCGTGCGCGCGCGTACGAGCGCGTACATGTGTGTTCGTGTTTGTCCGTCTGTCAGTCTCTCTATCTGTCAGTGTCGCTATGAATGATAAGTGTATGCGTGTGCCTACGTCCATGTGTGTATGCACGAGCGTGTGTATGCAGAAGCCTATGCATGCACGCGAGCTGCACGCGCCCATGCCGTGAGCAAAGCACGAGCATTCAAACAAAACACAGACTCACCCTTTTGCAAGATCTCCGGAGACTGTGTGCCCCTACTCGCTTCTCAGTCCCTCCCCACTCCACCACCTCCCCCTCCCACAGGTCCCCCTTCTCCCTGTCCACCCGTCCCACCCCCACTCGCTCCCCCCTCCCAAAACGAAAAAAAAAATGATGGATGATAACTGCAACAAGAAAGAAAGATGGGGTACAACTGCAAACAGATGCCGTTGCTGAGAGAGAGAGAGAGAGAGAGAGAGAGAGAGAGAGAGAGAGAGAGAGAGAGAGAGCAGGATGCCAGCGTTGAGGGACAAGATGGGCCAATGATAGAGTGAGGGGTGGGGATTGATTGATAGCCGCGGAAATCTGCCGTGGCTTCATCAGCTCCGGCAGCTCTCTCTCTCTTCCCCAGAACACGTCATTAATTGCCCGGCTACACAGCCTGCCTTGCTGCTTGACGGATAGAGCAGAGCAAAAGAGGGCCGTCAAAAAAAAAGAGGAATAGGTGGTGTGTCTTTCTCTGTCTGTCTGTCTGTCTCTGTCTATATCTCTGTCTGTCCCTCTGTCTGTCTGTTCTTCTCTCTGTGTCTGTCTGACTCTCTCCTCTCTCTCTCTCTCCATTGTGTGTGTGTGTGTGTGTGTGTGTGTGTGTGCGTGCGTGCGTGCGTGCGTGCGCGCGCGCGCGCGCGCGCGCGTATGTGTGTGTGTGTGTGTGCGTAGGTGTGTGTATGTGTTTGTGTGTGTGTGTCTCTCTCTCTCTCTCTCTCTCTCTCTCTCTCTCTCTCTCTCTCAAATTACCTATATCTGGATTATTTACAATTTCTAATCATTAAATCCAGAATTCGAGAAGCATGGCATAGCACAGCCAACCAGTCAACAAACATGGAATAATGTAAAAGTTAGGAATCATGATGTAGTACATCCAAACCACACTGCTGTAATAGTGTAGCACATCAGAATGCTGGAAACACTGAACACATTTCCAAACCCACGACCTATTCCCACCAGTCGATGTACATTAAATTAAACATTCTAGGTACGATTTCGCGACTTTTCTAGAAGCTTCTTTTACCTTCAGAATGATTCGGAACTTTATTCCAGAATTATCATGTCGCTTGGATATCATAACCTTTGAGTGCAAAGAGTTCAGGGCCAACACTCTTGTCTGAGGGGAGGTTTCTTCTCTGAAGACCTTCTGCTGTCAAGGCCTTTCTGGAGTTTCTTCCAGCTAGCTTGGATATCCGTCATCGGTTAATCAAACGAAAGTTTGCTGGGAACAAAACAAACGTAGCTAAAGCAAAACTCAAATGAATAGAATGACACCAGTAAACAGCGAAAGGCAAACTGCATCTGTTGACACCAACCCACATCAAGCAAAATTTCTCCCAGCCAAGTGTGGAAACTGAAGGAAAAAGTTGTATAAATGATCTGCCACTAAATTATCATGCAGTACGTCACATCGCGCACAACACTTACAACTCGACCTGTGTGAAAGACACTTTAGGAGAAACCTACAGCAAGGCTTGCTTTCTACTCCGTAACGGGCGCTTTGCCCGAGAAAATCATGCTCAGCTCGGGTTCTGCGTGCGTGCGAACGACCGACCTTCCTCTGAACAGTAGATAGCATCAAGGCTGGTGGAATCAGAGAGCAGGGAACAAATCAGGCTGTGTGCTTTGTCCTTTAGGCGAGAGGCTGCCTGCTGTGCCGGTACAAGTAATCAGGCAGCATCAAAGTGGAAACTGGGAACAGTTACGAGTCGGGCGGTGTGACTTGGCCTTTAGTCGGCAGTTTCGTGTCGGCATGCCAGGAGGAGGCCCGATAAGGGAGTAGAGAAGGGGGGGGGGGGGGGGGGGGGGGGGGTGGGGGGGGGAGATGAGGGGAGAGGGTAGGGGAAGTAGGGGTGTTGGGGGGGGGGGGGTTAGGGTTAGAATACGGCGCCTGTCTGTCAGTTGCTGACAGGGCAGCTGTAATACATACCCTTGATCTGTGTAAACTTCCCTTTAGCTCCATACCCCCCCCCCCCCCCCCCTTCAGCTACCCCCCCTCCTCCCTCTATCATACCCCTCACCCCCCACCTCTAGTCTCCTGCTATGCACACAACAAGAGGCAGTCAATGCTGCCGCGCCCCCAGCGATATATCATTATCCTGTGCCGGTTCTTTCACTGCTGGCCTGCTCTGGGTCTGTTGTTTGTCAATCAGTGTTGGGGCTGTTTCACTACTTTCTCTGTGGTGTGTGTGTGTGTGTGTGTGTGTGTGTGTGTGTGTGTGTGTCTGTGTGTGTGTGTGCATTTCTCCTGTATGTATGTGTGTGTATCTTTTTGCGCGTGTGTACGCCAGTGTGTGTGTGTGTGTGTGTGTGTGTGTGTGTGTGTGTGCGTGTGTGTGCCTGTGTGTCTGTATCTGTTTGTTAGCGCACGTGTGTGTGTGTGTGTGTGTGTGTGGTGTGTGTTACGCGTGCCTGTATGTGGATACGTGCGTGTGTGAATATTTGGGACGGGAGGGGAATGGGGGGGGGGGGGGGGGGGGGGGGGGGAGATGTGAAAAATAGTGTGAGAGAGAATGAAGGAATAGAAAGGAAGATAGATCGAAGAGAGACGGGGAGTGAGTAGGGGAGGAATCAGAAGGGGAGGGAAAGGGGAACAAGGGGGGGGGGGGGGGGGGGGGGGGGGGGGGGGGGGGGGAACGCATGCGCGTGCATGTCGTGTACTTTTGATAAAAGCAGACGAGGGAATGGTCTGACGGTGTTTTTATTATGAAAAAAGAATGCGCGCGCGATGATGACTGACAGCCTTTACAGATTGCACGTCACAACTCCTTTCCTGTCCGCTTTGCCTCTCTCTCTCTCTCTCTCTCTCTCTCTCTCTCTCTCTCTCTCTGTACATCGGCCGCCTGGGATCCTGAGTGGAGTCGTGCCTTTGCTGAAGCAGGATTAAGTAAAAAAAGCCTCAGGAAGATTTACAGTGTGAGTGTGTGTGTGTGTGTGTGTGTGTGGGTTGTGTGTGTGTGTGTGTGTGTGTGTGTATGTGTAGGTGTAGTGTGTGTGTGTGTGTGTATGTGTAGTGTGTGTGTGTGTGTGTGTGTGTGTGTGTGTGTGTGTGTGTGTGTGTGTGTGTGTGTGTAGTGTGTGTGTGTGTGTGTCAAATATTATCCCTATTGAAGACTACAGCAGGGTAAGCTTTGCAAACATTCAATTACAGAGAGAGAGAGAGAGAGAGAGAGAGAGAGAGAGAGAGAGAGAGAGAGAGAGAGTGTGAATGGAGAATGCGAATGCGTGTGCGAATGTTGTTTTATTCAGTTTAAGGCCACTGCCCCATACTGAAGGGGTATTCATACATGCATCATACAACATTCCTAATACATAACACAACGTGAAATCATGAAAAAATGTAGAATTACAAAACGCAGAGTACATTAAGCCATTACTGTCCGAATTCTCTTATTTGCTTCGTAAATATACATAGCTAAATTCCTAAGTGTGTTCTCATTCCTTGTTGACAGCAAGAGAATTAGCCTGAAATTGCATGGTTCAGTGTAATATTTGGGTTGAATAAATTTTATTCTAAGATCGCTCAGAGCAGGACAGCAAACAAAAAATGTATTTCATCTTCTCTTGCTTCGTTACAAAGTCGACACAGTAGACACATCAGTGAGAGAGAGAGAGAGAGAGAGAGAGAGAGAGAGAGAGAGAGAGAGAGAGAGGAGAGAGACAGATACACAGACACAGAGACAGAGAGACAGAGACAGAGACACAGAGAAAGACAGACACACAAGAGACACATTCATTGAGAGAGACAGACAGGCAGTTTGATCCACTCTTGGAAAGGGATGTGTTTTCTATGGTTTAAAATCTCTCTCTCTCTCTCTCTCTCTCTCTCTCTCTCTCTCTCTCTCTCTCTCTCTCTCTCTCTCTCTCATGACTTGAGGACATTTCTTGACTGGCAAACCATTGGTTCTTGTAGGCTAGCTAGGCGGCCGTCTGATGTCGAGCCATAATTTCTCTCTTAATCGACCTTCGCGAAGCTCAACCTAGTTCGCTGAGATCGCGGAATTACCACAGAATGTAAACTGATTCTTCATTGAAGTTTTGAACGATCTGTTCTCAAAGGAGAGAATGCTATCTGCAAAACACAGTCCGGTGGTGCTCGATGGAAATATATTAATAGGCCTGCTGATCCTGGAACTGTTTTGAACGGGTTGTGAAATGAATTTGAACAATATCTTCGAACAGAACTTCACCCACTGCCAAAGCTTGTTGAACTCAGACGCGAAAATAATAATAATAATAATGAATACCTATATAGCGCCTATTCTCGGCTAGAGAGACCAAGCTCTAAGCGCTTTACAATCCCACACTCGTCTACACAAACGGGCTGCCTACCTGGGTAGTGCCGACTGAAGAGCTGCCAGTTGGCGCTTCATTCAGTCGTTTCCCGTGTCATCCAGTCCATATCATTCAATGTCGTTCACTCAGTTTCCTTACTCCCTTTCCATTTCTCACGCAGGGTGCATGCTATGTGTAACGTGTCATCCATACCAACGGCCAAACTGGCCTACTTCCGAAAGTTGGTGATGGGAATTGACGTGTGTGCAAGATGTTATGCGTGCGTTCATACACGGAACCTCGGTTTATAGTCTCATTCGAAGGACTGTATGGGATATGGAATCAGAACCAATGTTAACTCCGACAGACACCCCCCCCCCCCCCCCTCCCCCCCTCTGTACCGAAACGGCCCGGCGGAGATTCGAACCCGCAACCCCAGGATCACCAGTCCGGCGCTCTACCAACTGAGCAATTCGGCGACAGTCGTACCGAATAAAACGTGAACTTACCGATCGATGTTGCAAATTTTGGTCAAACAACCAAAGACTGATCTCCATTTCAGAAAATATACCAGATACAAACTGACATCCATTTCATGAAAGTCC
>JADBJO010000958.1:469055-474055 GCA_016801955.1 Conus betulinus | reverse complement strand
GTGTGTGTGTGTGTGTGTGTGTGTGTGTGTGTGGGGGGGGTGGGGTGGAGTGGGGTGGGGTGGTGTGTGGTGTGTGTGTGTGTGTGTGTGTGTGTGTGTGTGTGTGTGTGTGTGTGTGTGTGTGTGTGTGTGTGTTTGTGTGTGTGTGGCCGAGGCATTCGTGATTAGTTGGGATTTTCCCTTTTAGACTCGGAGACGCCTGTGAGATTTTCTTCTTTGCTCTTTTGTTTCTTTATTCCTTTTTTTTTTTAACACCTCCAGTAAACCCAACCCTCTCCCCTCCTTAACCTCCCACCCCCCCACCCCCGCCACCACTCCCCAACTCATGCACCACCATCTACTATCGACACCCACAACCCCAACATCGCTCAACAAACAAACAACACAAACACAACAAACACAACGAACGGTTTTACCCAGACTTTCTACTGATCTTGTTATTGGTGACGGGATTCTTGTGGGCTCGTGTCCCCATCGTGCGACTCCTGTAGTTCTTGCCAACAACGGATCTTGAGTTTCTTACCAGCCGGTGGATCAAACACCACATTGTGTTTACAACATTATGCAACGCTACATTGCGTTACAACGCACTGTATTATACTAACCTGTTTGTGTACCATGTTGACTCATGCCATATTGTAATCATACCACACTCGATTACACAATACTGTCTTACAAGGCGTAGTTTACAGCGCACTGCTTTACACAACATTGCATGAAGGCATACTGTGCAGAGCCTTGCTAGACTGTGTAAAGTCAAACTGTATTACACTTTAAGGGTTTACACTACACTATTACACTATCATTCGATACGCTACATTGATAAGGTTACTTTGCACTACATCTAAAGGTACTGCGTCAGGGTGTATTATACTGCTATGTATTACACCAAACTGTATTACACCATTCTGTGTGATACTGTACCGTATGACAATGCACTACATCACACTATGCTGTGTTACACTAGATAATGTTATGCCACATTATGTTACACTGCGCTGTGTTACGCTGTACCTCTTCGGGCTACGCTAAATGGCATTGAAATGCCCGTACTTCGTTACACTATGCACTGCACCACATTGCATCTCCATACGCTACGTAGCATGTATGTATGTATGTATGTATGTATGTAGGTAGGTAGGTAGGTAGGTATGTATGTATGCATGTATGCATGCATGCATGCATGCATGCATGCATGCATGCATGCATGCATGTATGTATGTATGTATGTATGTATGTATGTATGTATGTATGTATGTATGTGTCTGTCTGTCTGTCTGTCTGCTGTCTTTATGTCTGACTGTCTGTCTGGGTGACTGTCTGTCTATCTATCTATCTATCTATCTATCTGTCTATCTATCTATCTGTATGTCTGTCTGTCTGTTTGTCTTCTATCTATATCTAATTATCAAACTTAATATAACAGCTTTTATTCTGTTTCTCATCTCTATTCATCCTATGTTGCATACTATGGTGAGGAAAATTATGGGTCTCCATTTTTCGGGCTTCTCTTGCCTTTCCTCCTTTTGGACTGCGAAGGTAATGCCCTCTGTGTGTGTTAGCCTCAACTGACCTTTGCACGTACGCTGTATTAAATGCTTTTATTACAAGAGAGCCAAGTTTATTCCAGGACATCTTGAAAAATTCATCAGACAAACTTTCTGTGCCGGAACGCTTTGCTTCTTTCATACTCATTACTCGTATCTTCTACAGATAATAGGCCCTTCAGCTTGTCGGCTCCTTTAGTTGTTAATTTCGGCACATGTTCAATCATATCGTATATTTCACAGCTTTCGACTTCTCTTTTTCATATAGAGTTCTCAAAGGAATTTCTCCCATTTTCTGGTGTGTCATTTGGTACAGAGATAGCCGAATTATGGCTATCTTTTAATTTTGCCATGCATATAACAATATAATGTTTCTTTCTCTTCAATCTACGATTTTGTTTTCTCTTGAGTTCAGCAGTTCATTTAGCTTTTGATCAAAGCAGTACCCCTTCCATTCTTTTTTTTTCTTTCCCAAAGTGTCTCAAGTGCCTCTTCCAGTATCATCTTGATTTTAAAGGGTGATATGTCTGCTTCAAGTTCATGTTCTTAAATAATTTCTTCTTTCTTTTTTTTTCCCATAGCCGTACTTTCAACTGTTTTAAGAGCATTTTCATTAAAAGAAAATCTAAAAATGAAATATCTGACATTAGGAACTAAAACTTTCAGAAACATTGTGTCTAGATTTTTTTTGCCAAAAGGATGCACACCTACTCCTCTATAGCATTTTCATTTGATTAATTTCATCTCTGTATGTTTTGCCTTTCAGTACAGCTGACCCTGGAGAAAGGTCCAGTGACGGTGAGGAAAGACCCACTGACCACAGGGAAAGTCCTGTTGACAGTGGGAAAGACTACAACTTTGGATTCTCTCTTGAGGCACATAAGACCGTATGGCGAATTGCTGTGTCTGGAGTGGCACTGTCTTCATCTGTGTCCGTGGGCAGGGTGGTTGGGTCTGTGGGGTGTGCTCGACAGCTGGAGGGTGGTGTTTTTCGCCGGTGGGCTCTGCAGTCATGAAATACGGGCTGGTACACCCATGGGGATGCTACTTTAAGGCTGTTATGAGTTGCATCCTGTAGTCTGATTTACCTCTGTTCAGGAGCAGTTATGTCCCTTGATATCTTAATGGAGTGTCCTGCGCGTGCCTGTACCCATCGTCAACACAGCGCAGGCCTCCAAGGGTGGTACAGGACTGCTCTAAAGGCAGGTTGGCTGCTGCATCTCTGGTGTTGGAGCCATTCCAGGTGTTTGAAAAAAAGAAAAAAAAAAAAAACCTCTTATGACCCCATTTTACAGAAAAGCAGTGCTAAGATTTTGGCTCAAAATATGTCTTGGGTTGAATAAAGACAATAGATTTTACTTCTCAGATAGTGAAATACTTCTCTTCTTTTGCATGCATTCCTGGGACCCTGACACTTGGTAGGAAGACTGGTTATTTTGCCATATGTTTCTAGTTTTTGAAACGTTCGAAGTAGGCCCTATGCAAACACACACACACACACACACACACACACACACACACACACACACACACACACACACACACACACACACACACACACACACACACACACACACACACACACACACACACACCCACACACACACACACACCATATATATATATATATATATATATATATATATATATATATATATATATATATATATATACATATACATATACCTGCTGGCACTCAGGGAGGATGTCATGTGCTGACGAAGGCAAATAAAGCCGGAAATTTTATTTATAACCACGACAGCTTGTTGTTCCTGTGTCTTTTTTTTCTTTGCATATATATATATATATGTGTGTATATATATATATATATATATATATATATATATATATATATATATATATATATATATATATATATATATATATATATATATATATAACTTCGAATAATGTGAAATACTTGTTGTGCACCAGAGTTAGTTGCATACAATCCTTTGTTTCCCATGCCAGCGTCTTTCCTTCAGTTGGCACCATGTTTGTTTGTTTGTTTGTTTGTTGCTTTCATATCACACAAAGTCTTTCTATCTGACCACACAATATCTATTGCAGACGGCACAATTGACAATGTCAATTGTTACATTGTTCTTACAGAACAAAGCATTAAGATTGAGACACAAGGAAGTATAATAAAAGAAAACAAGTAATATGGCTCCCCATTGAGAACGGCTGGGTTATGAACAGTTGATAGTGTGGATAATAAAAGCCTAGCGGATAACAATGCTATTAATGAACATACATAAAAATCCAGCCCCCCCCCACCCCCACCCCCCCCCCCCACCCCCCCCCCCCCCCCCCCCCCCCCCCCCCCCCCCCCCCCCCCCCCCCCCCCCCCCCCCCCCCCCCCCCCCCCCCCCCCCCCCCCCCCCCCCCCCCTAAAAAAAAAAATGTCCCCCGCGGTGAACGGCAAGAGTTGTGGACAAGCAAAAGGTTTGTGGACAATAAGAATGTAATTGATGAACGTGTATTACTAAAATCAGCAAAAAGGCCTCTTTGCTGCCAACGGCAGAAGTGTGGACAGTCATAACAAAGCATAACGAACTTACATTCACAACGGCCAGAATGCACATGGAAATTATATACAGTGTCTACAAGACACCCATTGAACGGATGCCAGTTACACAATTGTAAGAAAAAATAAGAAAAGAAAACTGCGCATAAGCCACAAATCATCTGTATAGTGTACACATGTTTGGCAATAGATTACTATCCAAAAAAGATCGACACACACAATGCCATTAATTTTGCCAACCAACGCTAAATGTATTTTCTTTATGTGATAAGCAGATCACCACATCGACACCTATGGACAGTGCATGCCATATGTAACGGCTCCTCACGTTTCACCAGCTCTACCTCGGCCAGTAAGGTATGAATGGTCTGTCTTCTTCCCTGCAATGGATTCACGGATGTCCATACATCAAACAAACAAACTCTCACAAACTATCCAAGGAAAAACACAAACAAACAACAAACAAACCGACCACTACCTGTTTGCATTAACTATTCAACACAAAGTAGCCACATGATCATAAAGTCAACTAAACAGAGTCAACATTACTAATTGCACAATTAAACAACAAAACAATCACGCTGTCATTTAGATAATTGAATAAACAGCCTACCAACCAACCAACCAAAAAGTCATATGCAGATATCTAACTACCAAAAACACACAGTAATCTCAACAAATTGTCCTCACTGAGTGTATTCATCTTCATCATATGAACAGGCCGTTTGGCTTGATCATGTAACATAATCCTGTCCGTCTCGCCAGCCAGCAAGGGCGACTTTCACAACTCACTTTGTCTAGTTTCGAATGCTAGAAACCTTCACGTGTGCCTTGAACTAAATCCACTGACGAATGAAAGCTGGAAGAGACTATAACTTACATATTTCTCTATGATAAAAATGGCTACCAACAACACAGTCTGC
>JADBJO010000958.1:459055-464055 GCA_016801955.1 Conus betulinus | reverse complement strand
GCTTATGATGGCCGCTAACGAATTAGGCGTCTGCGGAAGGGGCCTGTATACTTTTTCTTTACGTATTCTTTTTGTAATGTGTATAGCAGAACATGTTTGTTAAAGCCAGTTGATGTGGAGTGGGGCAATGGGCCTACAGATGAAACCTTTTGTAATTGTAAACCCTACATGTTGTGTGCCTGTCTTGTTGTTTGTTGTCGTTTGTGTGTGCCGATACTGTTAACTTACATTGTGTGCATGTGGATGAGAGTGTAAACATTGAAATTGGGTCAGGTTGGATTTTTCAATTTGCCCTTATCATACTAGTTTTCAAGGAGACAGGCTTGTCTTTAATTCAGTGGATTTCTGGATTGACTGTGGCAATGTTTTTTCTTTTATCGTATGTGGAGACAAAAACAGAAAATGTGCTTATTTCATTTGATTTTACTACAAGTTGTGGGAATAAGATATGTTTTGTACTCTGTTTACACGACTCCTTCTTCTCTTTGAAACTTACCAAATGGCAGGTGATAACTCCTTTAAAATATGCTCATTTAACTGTAATGGCTAAAAACAACTCCAGTAAGAGGAAGGATGTATTTGATTTCCTTAGGAAAAAGGAAGCCAACATATACTGTCTTCAAGAGACACATTTGAAAACAGAATCAGAAAATTTCATAAGAGCAAGTTGGGGTTATAATGTGTCTGGCTCTGTGGTTCTGAGACAAATAAAAAACGGGGTTGCCATTCTTTTTAGCAATAATTTTGAATATAAATTGTTTGATGTCATTAGAGATCCTCATGGTTGTTATATTGTAATGAAGAGCTGGAAATTCTAAAAAAAAAAAACTTACTTTAGTCAACCTGTATGGGCCAAGTAATAACGATAGACCTGAATTTTTTGATGGTGTCTGTGAACACATTGAACGCATTGCCAATGAACATGTGATTATCACTGGTGACTGGAATTGTGCCCTGGACATGAAAATGGATGTCAGAAAAACTATGCAAGTGTGAATAAATCGTCCTAGGACCAGGAAAAAAATTACTGACATGATGGTAAAATTCAATCTTTTTGATGCTTTTAGGGAAATGTATCCTGAAAAAAAAAGATCATACACTTGGCGTAAATTTAATTCATTTAAACAAGGAAGACTTGATTATTTTCTAATTACTGAAGAATTATTGGTCGAAACAAATAACATTTTTACTGACCAGGATACAGATCAGATCATTCTATAGTTACTATACTTTTAAAAAAAAGAGCAGCTTAAACGTGATAGGCCTTTCTGGAAATTTAATAGTTTGCTTAAAGATAAAAAATATATTTCAGAATAAAAAATCATCATCAATGAAAAAAAAAACAATATGCACTATTACCTTATAATTTAGACAACATTGATAACATTCCTAACGAAAATATCTCCTTTGAGATCAATGATCAACTTTTTTTTTGAAACCCTGTTATTAGAAATTAGGGGGAAAACAATATCTTATAGCACTTACAAAAAAAAAAGGATGGAAACCCAGCAAGAGCTCAACCTTGAAAAAAGAATAAGTAATCTTGAACGTAATTTGCATGATGATGAAGATATTCCAGTTTTAGAAAACTTAAAAACACAGTTACAGGAAATTAGAGACCACAGGATTCAAGGTATGGCAATGCGTTCGAAGGTTCGCTGGATCCATCAGGGCGAAAAGGTTAATAAATATTTCTGTAATCTTGAAAACCGCAGCTACTTAGACAAGTCTATACCCTTTCTCGAAAAGGAAAAATGGAACAATAATTCCAGATCAAAAAAACATTCTCAATGAAACAAAATGCTTTTATGAAAATTTATATTGCTTTAGAGAGGTAAACGATGTTAACATTACTGATGAACTCCCTGATGCTCCTGCTTTAACCAATGAGGAGAGGGAATCTATTGAAGGCTTAATAACAACATTTCAGGAAGCTGCTTGTGCTTTGAAAAATATGAAAAATTTTTAAAAGTCCAGGACCTGATGGCTTTACCGTAGATTTTTTTTAAGTTTTTCTTTACTGATATTGGCTCTTTTCTTGTGCGTTCTATTAACGAAAGTTTTGACAAAGGACAAATGTCAGTAACACAGCGGCAGGGAACTATAGTATGTATCCCTAAAAGGGGAAACCTAAACGGTTTATTAAAAATTGGCCCCCATTCCCTTTTGAATACTACATATAAAATCGCTTCAGCTTGTATTGCTAACCGTCTCAAGAGAGTTTTACCAAGTGTTATTCATGAAAGCCAAAAAGGTTTTCTAAAGGGCCGTTTCATCGGCGAAAATATCAGGCTGCTCTACGATACACTGTTGTGTTGTACACTGAAAATGAAAATATTCCAGGCATGCTGTTATTAGTAGAGATTTTGAAAAGGCGTTTGACAGTGTGTCTTGGTCCTTTCTACTAAAATGCCTACATTTTTTTTTAAATTTGGCCCAGACATTATTAAATGGATAATGACTTTTTATAACCAAATCTCTACCTGTATCTCGGTCAACGGCCAATACACTCCTTGGTTTTCGATAGAAAGAGGAGTCAGACAGGGGGATCCTGCCTCCCCATATTTGTATTTAATCTGTGCGGAAATATTGTCTCTCATGATCCGCCGTAATGTGAACATTAAAGGAATAAAATTAAAAATAAAGTAAATTTACTATCCCAATTTGCTGATGACACAACATTGTGCCTTGATGGATCAGAAAAGTCATTTATTGAAGCAGTGCATACCCTTACAAGATTTGCACATATTTCTGGTCTCTAAAATAAATTTTGACAAAACCCAAGTTGTTTGGATAGGTAGCAGAAAAAAATTCTGGCATGCAATATATGCGTGATAAGAATTTTGTTTGGGACCCAGGCACTTTTAAGGTCTTAGGCATTACATTTTCCACCAACACTGACACTATTGTACAACTAAACTACAATGACAAACTTTTTTCAATCAGACGCGTCTTAGCATTTTGAAAAAAAAAAAAAAAAAAAAAAGACAAATTACTCCTTATGGAAAAATAACTGTTATTAAAACCTTAGTGTTTTCAAAAATTATTCATTTATTAATTAATTTGCCTGACCCACCAGACTATTTTTTGAAATCCTTAGAAAAAGAACTGTACATGTTTTTGTGGAATGGCAAAAACAAGGCAAAATCAAAAGGTCTGTGGTTGAAAAAACAGTACTTTGAAGGTGGATTGAAGATGCTGAATGTTAGAAACTTTTTGTCTTCTATGAAGATATCTTGGTTGAGGAGACTGAATTTTGATTCTGAGTGGAAGAATTTTACCCTTAATATGTTCCCTAGGTTAGGAAATTTAAAACATTTTGGAGCCGAATATGCTAATATTATTATTGAAAATGTTGAAAACCCATTCTGGAAGGATGTTGTAAAACATTACAAAAAAAACTGTGTACAAGATGTTGTGTATCTTCTGTGCATGAATTCATGTCTGAATGTATTCATTATAACACTAATATTATACGGGGACGAAAGGTAGTTTATGTGCGAGAATGGTGTGACTATGACATTTTCTATGTAAAAAATATAATTAATGATAATGGTCAGTTTATGACATATAACCAATTTTTGCTTAAATACCCAGGTATTAGAACTAATTTTATATTGTATGAAGGTATTGTAGATGCAATCCGAACATACTGTCAAAAGTTAAATGTAGCTCTAACCAACAGGTACAAAACTTTAGACTCGATGGCATGGTCCTTTATTTATAAGGGCATAAGCATGTACAGACCATTTAAATGGAAATGATGCTACTCCAACAGCAGTCAGTAAATGGAACAATTTCTTTGAAAATCTGAGCTGGAAACATATTTTTTCACACTATTATAAAACTACTAAAGATGTACAGCTCAGATGGTTTCAAACCACCAGACTATTACATAGACTACTCCCAACTCAGAGATATTTGTTCAGGATTAGAATTACTGATTCCCCTATTTGCAACTTTTGTAATATGGATGAGCAATGCATTTCACATATGTTGTATGATTGTGCTATTGTCAACAGATTTTGGACCAGTTTTGAACATTTGCTTAAAGAAAAATGTCCACATTGTGATTATCTTTCAATTGATAAGGAATTGGTTTTGTTTGGAGTAAAACAAAATATTACAACAGACAAGCCTCTAGATTTTATTCTGCTTCTGGCTAAATTTTATATATACAGGACAAAATTGCAAGATGTACACCCCCAATGTCCAGTTGTTCATAACATTTCTTAGAAACAGATTGGAATCAGAAAAATATGTATCTTTTTTTGAACAACACATATAGAGAATTTGAAGAAAAAGTTGGCTGCCTTATTCCACGCTTTTTTCTTGAACTCTGAAATACTGTTTCTCTTTATTAACAAAACTTGATTGAGCTCTATGGCTGCTATCAAAGAATTTTTTTTTATTAGGTGGTTTTTTTTTTTTTTTTTTTTGTTTTTTTTTTTTCAAATTCCTTTTTTACTTGTCTGTTAGGGTTATTATCAATCATGCAATCTGTTTTCAATATTTATACTATGTTACAGTACTCAGTCGATTCCTATCAGTATCACACAAGCTGTGTGTGGCATGCCGTGAAAGAAGAAAAGAAGAGAAAAGAGGAAGTTGTAGAAACCTACCTTGAGCATTACGAAGAGGTCTCATCATGCTGTAACTTGTTTCTCTCCGCATAACTTACTGGGATAAAAACTACACTATGTCTAGATCAACTTTAACTGATACTAGTGATAAGAGTATCATGTATATGTATGCTGTATCGACTATGATTATCAACTAATAACTCTCTCCTGTATCCTACACCTGTGTGCATGTGTGTGTGTGTGTGTGTGTGTGTGTGTGTGTGTGTGTGTGTGTGTGTGTGTGTGTCCTTTCGCCTCCTTGTGTGTGTTGTAGTTGTGTATTTGTATATGGATTTATTTATTTGTACTGGTGTGTGTATTTGTATCTACATGTATGTGTGTATATGTATGTATGTGTACATGTGTGTATATGTGCGT
>JADBJO010000958.1:446555-454055 GCA_016801955.1 Conus betulinus | reverse complement strand
CTCTCTCTCTCTCTCTCTCTCTCTCTCTCTCTCTCTCTCTCTCTCTTCCTCACAGCCCAGCCGAAAACCTGAACTCAGACCCGCCGTAAAACTGTCCACATTCCGTACTAATGACACCGGCCGGATACCTCTGTCAGATGCACCCTGGCAGTCCCTGCATCCCAGCGCCGAAAATGGCCGTTGACACGGAGAGGTAACGCGCACTGACAAGGGGGGATAATGCAATGCGGCGGCCTGTCTGCAGACCCGGCGCAGGGCGGAAGGCCGGCGGCACTCCAGCCCAAATGAATGGCGCTTCAGACGACACAAGCAATCTGCCCCTCTTCGGGGGCTCACCGGAGCTTCTGGGAGCAGACATTCATCAGTTTTTGTGTTCTTTCTTTCTTTCTTTCTTTCTTTTTCTTCTTCTTTTTTTCTTTCTCTCTTCCTTTCACTCTTTCTTTCTTTCTTCGTCAGTTTTGTGTGCTTTCTTCTTTCTTCTTTCTATCTTTCTTTTTCTTTAATTCTTTTTCTTTCTTTTCTCTCTTTTCTTTCTCTCCTTTTCTTTCTTCCTCTTCTTTCCTCTCCTTTCTGTCTGTCTGTCTGTCTGTCAGTCTTTTCTTTCTTTCTTTCATTTCTTTTCTTTTCTTTTCCGTTCTTTCTTTCTTTCTTTCTTTCTTCTCTTTCTTTTCGTTTTATTTTTATTTCCTTTCTTTCTTTCTTTCTTTCTTTCTTTCTTTTTTCTTTCTTTCTTTCCTCCTCTCTTTCTTTCTTTCTTTCTTCTTCTTCCTTCTTTCTTTTCTTTCTTTTAACTCGTTAGGTTCCCCATATCGGTGCCTAATGGTAGGGTGTGGGTTTTGTCTGTTGCCAACAAATCGGACCGTAGCAATGAAAATATCAAAGGGTGGAATACCAATAGATCACTGAGTCTCTAGGTGACGTGGGAATAACAGAAGAAGGTATACCTGTTCCTCCGGAGAAGCATCAGTAATAAGATAAGCAACAAAAGACAAACGCAGTTATAGCAGAAACAGAGCAGGAGGGATGGTACTCCTGAGAAGGAGTCTCTAGAAGACTAAGGAACAAGCGAAGAAGAAAGTCTGTGCATGACAAGATAACGGAAGCTGGGAGGGGGGAGGGGGGAGGGGGGAGGGGGGAGGGAGTGGGGAGACGAGGGGAGCGGGGAGGGGGGGGGGGGGGGGGGGAATGGGGAGTACTGTCCGATCACTCGTGTCGGCGAAGAGGCAATAAAGAAGAGGTTAACACCAGAGAAACAGCGATGGCAAAATTGCTTAACACCAAAAGTTTTTATCAGAAAAAACACTGACCAGTGGAGAAACAGCAATTTAAAAAAAAAAAAGCGAAACAACGGTGTTGTCATCAAAGAAACGGCAATAAAGAAGCGCCTAAAATCATTGCGATCATTAAAGAAAACCAGTTCGAGGAGGAAAAAAAAAAAGAAACTGATGCGTTCATTTGCGAAACTGTAATTGAGAAAATGTTAACACCAGAGCTGTCATCAGGAGAGGGCAACGAAAAAGAGAGATTGAAACCAAGGCTATCGGCGGATAAATGACAATAAACACTTATGCTGTCATCAAAGGAATGGCAATAAAGAAAAGGGTAATACCAATGCAGTTATCAAAGAAACGGCAATAAAGAAGAGGTTAACATCAAAACAGTTAATAGAGAAACGGCAACAACAAACATTTTGACACAAGAGCTATCTAAAGAGAAATTGGGAAAAAAAAACAAAACAAAGAAAAAAAACAATGCGGTCATGAAGCAAACGGCAACAACGGAAGAGTTAACACTAATGAGCTCACAAGAGAAACGGCAATAACGAAAGTAATGTCAACGCTGTTAGCATAGAGAAACTGCCACAAAGAAGAGGTACTATCAATGATGTCCTCATGAAAACTGCAATATGGAAGACTTTGTTCCAATGCCGTCAGCAGGGAAACTACTGCGCAGTAACAAAGATATTAACATCAATGCGTTTCTTAAAGAAACAGTGAACAAAAAATAACATGGAGAAGTTAACGCTAATGCTATCATCAGATAAGCGACGTTAGCAAAGAGGTTTAACACCAATGCGTTCATTAAAAAAAAAAAAAAGCAATAACGAAGATGTTGACACTAATGCCGTTATCAGAGAAATAAAAATAGAGAGGACGTCGACTCATGTAGTTATCAAATAAACGCCAATGATGAAGAGGTTCACAGACATGCTTTGGTCAAAGAAAGGGTAATACCGAAGAGGTTAACACCCGTGAAGTAATCAGACTTTGGGCTGTAACGAAGAGATTGAACTGGTGCTGTCATCAGAGAAACCAGAATGAGGAGATTTACACCAGCACTGTCATCGCAGAAACAAGAAGCAGTCATCAGATAAACCAGAATATAGAAGAGACTAACATCAATGTTGTCACCAGGGACACAAGGCAGAGAAGAGGTTAAAACCCATGTCGACATCAGAGAAACTTGATGAAGAAAGAGATCAGCACCGACGTTGTCATCAAAGGAACAAAGCTGAAAAACAATATTAACTCTAATACTTTTCAATGAAGAGGATGGCAACATTATGCTGTGCTCAGAAAAAACTGGATGAAGAAAAGATGAACACCAATGCTTTCCTCAGAGAAATCAAATGAAGATGTTAAAACACCATGCTATCCTCAGAGAAATCGGATGAAGAAGACATTAACACCAATACTGTCCCCAGAGAAACCATATGAAGAAGACATTAACACCATTGCTGTCTTCAGAGAAACCATATGACGAAATTTACATCAATGCTATCCTCAGAGAAAACCATACGAAGAAGAGAGATTAACACCAATGCTGTCATCAGAGAAACCAAATAGAAGATATAAACACCAATGCTGTCATCAGAGAAACCACATGAAGAAGAGAGAGATTAACACCAATGCTGTCATCAGAGAAACCAAATAGAAGATATAAACACCAGTGCCGTCATCAGAGAAGCCACATGAAGAAGAGATGAATACCAATGCTGTCTTCAACGACCAGATGAAGACAAGATTGACATCAATGCTGACCTAAGAGCAATACCCATTTTAAAGGGACGAATGGTCAGCGTTCAGATATTTAGATATTTCAGGATACGGAGGTTGTCGTTACCAGGACCAGTGAGTTCTTAGACATAGGTTTAGTGCAGAATTATACTGTGCAGGTTCAGTATAAAAATCGATTTTGTGTTATGTCACACACAGACGTGAAATGTACCAAGAGAGAGGGACGGCTGCAAAGCGCGAAAGAGAGATAAACGAGGGAAAGATAAATTGGTAGATGACTACCGTTTTGGATAAAAATAAGGGGATAAGATGGCAGAGGGAGTGAGTGGTGGGCGGAGGTGGATTGAAGAGAGAGCGAGCGAGCGAGAGAGAGAGAGAGAGAGAGAGAGAGAGAGAGAGAGAGAGAGAGAGAGAGAGAGAGAGAGAGAGAGAGAGAATCATGTTGCTTTGCAAATAACATTTTCTCCTTCCTCCTCTTCTTATGGTCTCGACCTCCTCGTGTTTATAAATAGGACTTTCTCATGTGATCACCTCATCTCCCTCATCTGTTCCATATCTCGTCATCCTCCTCTTTCTTGTAACTGCCTCCTTCTCCTACACCTCTTCTTTCTTAAAATGGCTTCCCCTTTTTCGCCTTCTTGATTAATGCCTCCTCTTCCTCTTCTTCTTAATAATCGCCTCGTCCTCCTTTTTCTATTCTTTATTATATTGGCTTCCTCATCTTATTCTCCTTTTCCCCCGCCCACCCCCACCCCACTCACCCCCCACCCCCCCTCTCTCTCTCTCTCTCTCTCTCTCTCTCTCTCTCTCTCTCTCTCTCTCTCTCCTCTCTCTCTCCTTCCGTATGATTGCCTCTTCTTTTTCATTATGACTATGTCCTCCTCCTCTTCTTCGTTATCATTGTGTTCTCCTCCTCTTCTTATGATCGCTTCCCCTTCCTCTTCCCCATTTATATCTCTTCCTCCTCCTTCTTAGAAACACACCTCTTTCTTCATCTTCATAAACGTTTTGGTCCCTACATCCTTATTTACGTTTAAAATTCCTCTCCTCCTCAACATCCTTATACATGTTACAAACATCTTCCCTGTGCCTCCTCTCCCTCCTTCCCTTCATCTTCCTGTTCCTACTCCTCTTGCACTACTTTGCCATGCCCCTCCCCCCCTCCTCCTCTTCCTCCTCTTCCTTATGATCACTTCCTCCTGCTCCCCTGTCCTCAGCCTCTTCTTCCTTTGTAATCCTACGCATTCCTTTCCTTTTGCGCAGTTCAAGCACTCAGTTTTTGTCACCTTCCTACACATCATCTCTTTGGAATCGTCAAGTCTGTTCCCATTTCTCCACTCGTCTGAAGCACAACTTAAACCAGTCTCCGAGAGCCTCTATTGCTCCCCATGATCCTCAAAAAGATCTTCTGAGAATATATTGTTTCATTGATCCCCTGCTGTCTTCGCATTTTCCAAAGATATATTTGTCAATATTCACAATCGCAAAACCATTAATGTTCGAAGCATTAATCTCCAGACATACCCTCCGGTACCGAAATCATTCATCGTCGGATTCCCTGCTTCTGGAGATGGCAGTGGAATTACATTGATTCCTACAATAAATGAAATTCAGGATCAGAACAGTTTAATAAGGGTTAGGAAAACACGTTTTTCACAAACACGCGATGAAGCTCACAAATAAATCGAAATGGATTATGGATGATGTCGGGGAGAGGAAAAAAAAAAGAAAGAAAGCACAGAAGAAGTTGGTCCTCAAAGAAACTGACATCATCTTAAATCTGTCACTCACGCCCCGCATCCCGGCCCTGCCCTTCCCGTCCATCCATCTTCTTGTCTTTTCTCCTTCAGTCCGGTTTAGGAGGGAATCAGATCCCATGCCAAATTTCCACCCAGGAATATTTGTATTGCTATTCCGCGCAATCACTCAAACTGATTCAAAACGGGCCTCAGGCCTGAAGCTTTGGAATCTGCAACTTGTAGCAAGTGGTTTGGTTAGGAAGGAAGTATTTTGTTTCCCGTTTTACAGTAAATAACAATCAAATTAATTGATGAACTGGTAGTAAATTATAGAAAAGTACTTGAAGAAACGTGCAGAAAAAAAAATGTCAGCAATTTGTCTTCAAATCAAAGTTAGAACAGCGCCTGGCAGGGAGGGAAACGTGGATGGAGGGGCGGAAGGAGGGAAGGGACGCAAACAAAGCGCAGTCTGCCATTTCCCGCAGAAATAAAGATTATGCCCCCTTCTTTAAAAGAAAAAAATCTTTGCTTGTTTGTAAGCGGGCTTTTTTTGCGTGTCTTCACATTTGATCACCATTTCATACATGATAATGATACACGTCACCCACAGACGGTAAACATTTTATTCGATTTTTTGTTTTCCAGTTAACGAGCAAAGGTGGACAGACAAATAGACAGTGAGACAGACATTTCAGTTTCAGTTTCATCCAAGGGTCACTGCGTGCGGATGATACATGCATGCCACGCCACACCTTCTCAACTACGAGACTATAACGCGCAGGATTTACAGTTGATGGATTACTAAGATGAACACAGACAAAGACACAGAGGAATCCGAAGTTCGTCATTATCGAATGTTTTTTCGCTTGACATTTGTTTAGAATTGACACAGAGACCGCAGAATTCACACTGTTCAAAATAATGAATTTATAAAACAAAGTTATGGAATACGACACAAAATGAACAACTGTATTTGAGTACAAAACATTACCCCAAACAAAACGCTGCCCTTGCATAGTTTATCTGCGCGCATGGTAATTAGTTCAAGTTTGTGTGTGTGTGTGTGTGTGTGTGTGTGTGTGTGTGTGTGTGTGTGTGTGTGTGTGTGTGTGTGTGTGTGTGTGTGTTTGTTTGTTTGTTGTTGTCGTCGATGTTTTGGAGAGCAATTAATGTTGTCGTTTTTCCTCTTGTCCACAGTGTACGCTAGTATCTAATTCTTCTCCCGTTTGTGAATCACAATTCGGGATACATCACGAACACCGTTATAGTTTTATCACACAACATTTGTGGCCCAAACTATTTAATGGAAAGCAGACATGTGGGCCGGTGGATTAGACGCTCGCCTCGAGAGAATCCCTGATCCAAAGTTCGATTCTTACACTGGGCGGTTTCCCCATTTCCACTTGATCTTCACTGATGGCCAGGTGATCTGAGTGCAGGTCTTTTGGATGAGGTAACAAAGAGAAGTCCTGCGTACACAATATACCTAATGCAGGTAAAAGTACCCATAAAAACCATGAAGTTGCCATCAACAAATTTCAGCAGAAAAATTCACTTTGATACGCCAAGATAAATACAGGCAGAGAAAAAGCATATCGATGGCGCTGTGCTGTGCTATTCTGATTATTTTTACCTGAAGGGTTCTCCCCCCCAAAAAAAGTTCGAATTTGATCTAGAAAAGTCTATTGTAACGAAAACAATATGCAGCCGAAATTATTATATCCGAATGACGTTTGATACATCCGACTGTTTTTAAACAAGCGTACTCCTCATTTGCTGAACGATTGCAAAGAACATTCATACCCCCCTTTTGGCGAACGATCGCTAAGAGCTGTCTTACTCAAAATTTCCATGGGGCGAAAAATCCTTTCACTTTAACCCGATCTATTGTGACGGGACAAATCCATCCCATTCCAGAACCCTCTCGCCCCTTCCTGTTCCCAGTCTCATCCGATCCCGATCCCAGCCCACACTGTACGTGACTTTCAAGGACAGACATCGGAGTCCCATCCCTCCAAGGGCCTTGAATGGTTTATGTACACGCCTTGAATGGGCTGGCTCTGTTATTGATTATTCGACACGTTGCTCGGTCTCCGGGCTATTTGTCAAGATAACTGTCACGGCACAGATGCCTGTTAAATATTTACGACAGAGGCGTGCGTAGCACTACGGAGCAGATCCCATGCAAAATTCAGACCTGGATTATTACTGTCAACAGGGTCACACAAGGCACTGACAGGGCGGAATATTCTGGGGAATAAGAACGGGTCTGGTTTATTTGCTTCGTTCTATATTCGGTGATTGAAACTGGGGATTAGTTTCCGATGCGTGGTTTCAAAAAACCTTCTTCTTTAAAACAGGGTGATTGCTGTGTTAATAGAAGTACATGAAAATATAGACCAGAGATTTAAGTGGACTTGAAAATAAACAAACGAACGAACAAAATCCAGTAGCAACAAGAAAATACAGGGAGCTTTGAAGGATCAAAAGCTTACTAAACATGTCGTAAAACCGTCAATGTGGTTAACATAACACAACTGCATTCAAAACCATTCACTAAAAGCGTAAGAAAAGAGTTTTTAACGTAAAATCGTCAATGTGAAGGAGATAAACGAGTTAGCACAGGTGCATTCAAAATCGTTCACTAAAGGAAAATATCAGGATTTTCGACGTCAAATCGCTAATGTTAAAACGATAGGCGAGTTGTTAAAATTGCACAGCTGCATTCAAAACCGTTCACTAAA